>OY744523.1:8802404-8854904 GCA_963556195.1 Sepiola atlantica
GAATTTTTAAAAATAGGACCCTTATTTTTGCCCACCCTATATATATATATATATATATATATATATATATATATATATATATATATATATATATATATATATATATATATATATACTAGGAGAACAAGGGGAAAAGAAAGGAGAAAGGAGAAAAGGAGAAAGAAAGAGTGTTAGAAGAGAGGGGAATACGAGAAATATATTTAATAATGTATATAACAAATACTGATCCCACGGGTGTTATGGATTGTCAAGTTAAAAGTAAAATTACCTAAAATCAAACAAAAACAATAATTATATATTATCAGAAATAGAGTGCAGTTAACGGTAGTAAATGGAGAAGTGTTTAACACTTAGAATATGTTAAACGGATTTACTTTATTTTTATTGAAAATGGCGCCGGCAGATTCCATAGACACAGCGCTCTCAACGATATCGTCCGACGGGCCCTAGACATCGCTGATCCCAGTCGATTCTCGAACCTGCTGGCCTCGATATAGAGAATGTCAAACGACCCGACGTCCTGATAGTGTATCACTTAGCAAACAGCAAGTCGCTTATATGTCGATAATTTTGCGCCTTCATCAGTACCAGAATCGGCGACAAACCGTGGACATGTTGTAGCGTTAGCAGAGGACACAAGTAATCAAACTACCCCGGTCTTCCAGACCGATCTGTGTACCAACCGATCGCCGTGGAGACGAGTGGAGTGATGGGCCTCGTCA
Source organism: Sepiola atlantica (assembly GCA_963556195.1). Taxonomy (NCBI): domain Eukaryota; kingdom Metazoa; phylum Mollusca; class Cephalopoda; order Sepiida; family Sepiolidae; genus Sepiola; species Sepiola atlantica. The sequence continues at coordinate 8,803,127 of OY744523.1, forward strand.
CTCATTACTTCTTCAACGACTTTGATCTTTTAATGACGTGCTACACCAAGGACCATCGTGAATTAACTTGGCTTTACAGGCGCCTCTTCATCGCCACTTTTTGTGGAAACGTCTTGAGCCTGCTCTCGGCCTTCCAAGCCAGCAGGACATCCGATGAAACTTAGTAATATTTGCATATCGGTTTTGAAAAAGGACATGGTATTAATTAACTATTATTTGTTGTTGTTTATTTTTATTTACATATATTGGCTATAAAAATGGATATTATATTAATTAACTGTTATTTGGTGTTATTGATTGAATTGATTTCTATATTATAATATCAAATATTTCTAATTCAGTTGGTTGAATTATAAAAGTTAAACCGCAATAGCATTGCATCCGACAATTTGATATCTAATTTGAATAGTGATTACTTCGTGTTGTTTGTGAACCCATGTTCTTTAAAACACTAACATTTCATTCGATTTAATTCCTTAAATTACAATACTGTGCCTTTGTTTTACTAATAAGTCACCACTTATCAAGGCCTGGGGTCCACTCGAGGATAAGGGTTAAAGATATCGTCAGTTGGACGATGATCGCCAGCACGAAAGGACCGGAAACAAGGAGTAGGATAAGCAGAAGATTACTTAAGAACAATTGATTATCCAAGATGGCGGCTCAACAAGTATTTGTTTATATTAGACTTGAAGACGACCATGTTGTAGTCGGTTGGGAAGCAAACTCAAGATATCTTCTTCCACAGATAGGATGCTTTAGGAAGGAAACTTTGCTCATTGAAGTTTGGTTTAGTTTTTGGTAAAGAGGGAAAGAAAAGTGTTTCGCTGTGCTTGTAGCGAGACGAGTTCTTGCTGTAAATGTTTTACAGATGGTACCATGGATTGGAGCTCAGTCGAGCACATACCATGGACATAACGATACAATAGAGAGAAGTTAGCAACATCTTTTTTGTATGAAAGTGAAAATAAACTGTTCTTTTTTTTCTATATTCAGTCTACGTAGTTTGCGCGAATTACGAGCCTCGCAAACATCGGTTACACCTTCAAAAATCGGCACTGAAATGTTGGCTCTTGGTCACATATGAAGTTTAGAGTTAAAAAGAATAAATTCGATGGTAGTTCTGCGGTTTATCTTTCACTATTTCGTCAGACGTCCGAAAGATTTAAAATTAATATTTGTGGCTTCCTCAATTTTCCCAGACAATACGAAACAAAAATGAAAGTATAAAAACTCCAGGGAAACGCCGGCTCGTGACAGCTAGTAAATACTTGCGATATTTTTGTCTTTTCGTCAACCATAGTTCACCTTACTTTAACCATGGCCATATCACGTTTTGTTTTCGACTGTATCGCTAATCTTTTTAATGCTTATCTTGTGTTTGTTATCTGATATTCTAATCTTTCTTGGTGTTTTGCTTAAGGATATAATCGTAAATCGCGTTTCCCGCGCTTCTATAGGCAACGAGAATCGTTTGCCGTTTTTTGTTTCGACATTGACCAAGCAATTCAACATATATTACTTTTTTCTGATCGCCCGTCTCTTCCTCCATCCTTCCCAGCAAATCAATAATTCAACATTGTGATTTGTTTAACGTTATTTGAGAACATAACTACGTCTGGCCGTATAGATGTTAAAACAATGTGTTTGGGAAATTTTAATTCATTGACTAAATCTGCACTCCATTGCCAATCATTTGCTGAAGCAAATAGACTTCGTGCAGACATTTTGTTTGGTTGGAGCGTTTTTTTATTCCCCGGCCGTGATGACTGTTATGCAAATGTCTTAGACAGTTTTATTCGAGTTGATGGCTGCGTGCACCGTATCTTGTCGTGACGCCATCTCTGTGCGGCTATCAAATAGTTTTCTCTTGCAACAAATCGAAATATATTTGGGTGTTCAACAAACAGCGAATAGTCGGCAAGCTGGAAACTCTATCATCGACCAGGCATAGAGATTTATTTGAGTGGCAAAATGCCATACACCTTTAGCCGATTCATATCGAGGCGCCAGACTTTGGGCCATTTCAATTTCCATTTTAACATATCTTCCCTTCTCGTCCCTGACCGCCCCCCTTCCTCCATGCATTCCGTTCGAACATGTTCGTTAGGTTTTTTTTTATACCTCCCCTTCTATTTTTGTCGTCATTTTATTGTGTATACTCGACAAGTACTCGGAAATTATCTAACACCGGTCCATCCAACTGCTACCAATCCCACACAATCAGACGTTTGCTATTTCTACCTCTTTTGTTTACAATTCTAACTACAATAATCGTTGGGTCATTTGAGTATTTTCACTGCATTCTAGTTTCGGTTCTTGCAACTGTATACTCCTCTTAAATCGCCCGCTCAAAGAAGAAAGGGTTCACTTGAAGTGTAGTGCACAACTGCTCAACCATCTTATTCATTCTTGTCTGACTAATGTTTATAACGTACCCGGAACCATAATGCCTCGCCGATGTCCGCACGGATTCTGAGCAGTAGACGCAAATGCGTTTGGGTAAATATGGTCGGAATTCGTCAGTGGGAATAGAACAACTTCGACTTATGTCTAAGCACTGAATGAGACAACGGAGTAGAAAGAAGAGAGAGTGGAACGAGAATGGAAAAAGACGTCGAAGTTTGAAAGTTAGCATTAGAAATTAGGCGTAGAGACAGTGGCGTGCAGTGGCGTGCAGTGACGTGCAGATATCTGGTGATGCTCTGGTGATGAGCGAGGCAAACTCCATGATTGTATGCCTCAACGACTCAATTATAAAGCCTAATAATGAGAAATATGAGAAATGGGTATAATTTGAATAGTATTTGATTACACTCCAGCTAATTTGAATGCTCAGATATACCGCCCCGTCGCCCTCTCCTCTCTCTCTCTCTCTCTCTCTCTCTCTCTCTCTCTCTCTCTCTCTCTCTGCAAACCACTGGTGAAATGGAAGGATGCAATTTAATTGTACACTTTTCACAATAGTGGCGCAATTGAAAAACAAAGTAGATTATTTTTTAAATTAAAAATTTTTTTTTTAATTTTTAAATTTTTAAAATTAGAAAAAAAACATTTTTAAGTTTTAAAAAAATATTTTTAAATTAATGAAATTTGAAAAAAAAATTTAAAATTAAAAAAAAAATTTTAAATTAAAAATATAAAGAAAAAAGCTATTTTTCTGTATTCGGTATTTGTTTGTGCAACTGAAAAGTATCCATATGTTGCTAGCGGCCAAATTATTCTTAGTGAAACCACGTGTTGATACATTTACCCTTTTTCAGGCAGGTTTCAATAATTCTAATAATGTATTCGATGTCTGATGTGTCTCTAACTGTTGTTATCACTTTTCCAAAGTGTTCTTCTCCGGTTCTATTTTTCATTAATAACGGGATGTCTTCACCGGATACTCGCAAACGAAAATTAACTGCAATTCTACCATTGTTTAATATCAGTAATCTTGAATCGATTTTTCTTACGTAATTAGTTTTTCAATACCACGCAATAGCCATCTTCTTTCTATTACTGATGTTGTTATAATGAACGACATCTTAACGTATGCTCTTCATAAATTGGGAAGACATGCTATACATAACAGCGGGTGACATATGTTATATATATATATATATATATATATATATATATATATATATATATATATATATATATATATATATATATATGGGAAAATGAAAAAGGAAAACCAAAAAATGGATGTTTTTTATGTGTACATCAACGTTTCGTCTTTATTTATAAGACTTCATCAGGATGATAAAATAGAGAAAAAATGTCATGCAAGCACAGATACATGTAGGGTAGACATATTGGGAAAAATAGAATGAAATAGTGGCCAACTACTGGGTGGACGTCCGTATTTGTTGGAGAAATAGAAATGAATGTAGAAAAGAATGAGTGGGGAAAAAACATTCATTTCTATTTCTCCAACAAATACGGACGTCCACCCAGTAGTTGGCCACTATTTCATTCTATTTTTCCCAATATGTCTACCCTACATGTATCTGTGCTTGCATGACATTTTTTCTCTATTTTATCATCCTGATGAAGTCTTATAAATAAAGACGAAACGTTGATGTACACATAAAAAACATCCATTTTTTGGTTTTCCTTTTTCATTTTCCCATCACGTCGGATTACTTTCATCCTTCTCTTCCCATATATATATATATATATATATATATATATATATATATATATATATATATATATATATATATATATATATATATATACTTGAGTAGAGCTTATTTGTATCGCCAACTGCCATCAGCTTTAAGACATAGCTCATTGGGTAACATTAATTCGAGCTACCGGCACTTTACAATGTTTACATTGAGATATCACTTACATTCAGTCAGTGTCGTATGACAGCGCAGGGGTAGACGCGCCGACTGTCAGATGGACGGTTGAGTTTCAATCCCGGCTTGAGGTACTAGCTGGTCTAGTGGCACTGAAGAGTCTGTATGTCGATGATTATATATATATAGTATATATATATATAGTATGAAAATATATACATTTTTTTCTCTATTTCTCTTTCTCTCTCTTAATCTCTTCCCTCTCTATTTCTCCCCCCCCTCTCTCTCTCTCTCTCTTTCTTGTAATACAAATTGTAAAAGCGACATAAAAAATACACCTTGCCTGTATTACGACAACTCGGATCTGTACGACGAATCTCTGCTCATCAAATAATGTTTTACTTTTTCATTTAGCAAATACTTGATTTTTCATTTAAGATTTGCAAATTTACTTGTTTTACAAATACTTCACTGGAATGTACTCCGATGAACTTGCTGCTCTGGTTCCCCCTCGACGTAAACACACTAGACCAACTCGACAATCAGCTAAATCCCATCGATTCACTGTGGAGGTCCCCAGATGCCGGAGAGCCTTCTACTCCAATAGCGTATTTCCTAATGCTACCGGCCTCTGGAACTCCCTCCCTGCTATCTGTTTCCTTGACTGTACCGACATGCAGAGATTTAAAACTAATGTAAACAGACATCTTGCTACACAGCTCCCAACTTAGGATGACACACTAAACCTACACCCTAACTCTCAGTAGCCCCTTACGTTTACAGTGGCGGCCTGCCTTGTTTGGGGTGAATTATGTTTGTTTGTTTTTAATTTACAGTTCAATTTTATTGTTTTCAGTTTAAGAAAACAAACAAAATTTTAAAACTACGCACCCCCACTATTGCCGAAATAGCTTGTGCTTCAGTGTGTAGTGTGAGTATAATAAAATACATTTTTAGCTTAAAAAACTTTAATTATCAACGTTTAAAGGAGTCATTTATAATTGTTTTTATTTTAATACAAAAGTTTACTGATTTTTTTTAATAGTAATTTTAATTGTGTTCATTAAAATTTTAAATAAAAACCTAGTTTCATCCAGTGAAGTTAATGGGTCGCAGAGGAATATTTGAAAACCCAGGCGTATGCTAATATTCAGTGACGTAGTGTGATGAGGTTTAGGAGCGCAAAATTGTTAGGGGCGAAATATTTAAAGTTACTAAAAATTGTTTTAACATTTTTCTATGTTGTTTCGCGTGCGGATGACTAAAATATGCTACGAATGGAATCGTTAAAAAATTCATAATTCTTTCCGCAATCCAAGTATATTTGGTACAAATAAACTTCAGTCTATGCTTGACTTGTCCACCAAGTTTCAGTCATAGATATCCAATAGGTTTTAATAAACACACCTGGATACGACGTGAAAAACTGCCAATAACTCTGACACATTTTCACATGTCACTGGCTGTTACGTAGATAAATACAAAATAGTTTATTAGTGTAACTGCTACACATTATTTTCTTTGCACTACCTTGATTTCGGTTGCGATTGCACTCTTCAATTCAGAAAGACACATTTCACATGTCACTGGCTGTCACGTAGATAAATACAAAATAGTTCATTGCACTGAATAGCAATAAAACACAGACTTATATATATATATATATATATATATATATATATATATATATATATATATATATATATATATATATATATATAATATATAAATGAAAGAAGAGAGATAAAGATGTACGAATGACAAATCTATTTCAACTTCGAGTGTTCAATGCAAGGTGTACTCGATGAAAACATGTTTATTTTTCTTTCCTTAAGCCAAGGCTTTTCAAAGATTAAAATCTTATCATCAGAGGAATTACATAGATGGATAAGTTGGCAGTAGAAAAGCCAAAATTCAAAATTTGAAAAAATATAAAGTAATAAAGAGTAAGAGTATGCGTGTAAAAAAATATGGTGTCTATCCAGTTGGTGAATGTCCGTTGTCATTCGTACATATTTATCTCTCTTTCATTTATCTTTATAATTTCTCTATCTCGTATATTGAGCTTAAACCATTTCACTATAAGTTCTATCCTCTAAAAGTATACTTTTAGTTTCATATATATATATATATATATATATATATATATATATATATATATATATATATATATATATATATATATATATATATATATATGGGGGGGTGAGTAAATTTCGCGTACAACAAAATCGTAGGATAAATTTCAGAGGAAACATTTTTTTTTAATCAATGAAACGGGCGGGTGGAAAATAAAAGAAAATTGCTAAAATTTTCCTTAAGACCTTATCGTCTGACCCTCTAAGAGGAAACGTCAGAATGATAAATTAAAAACTAAGAAAATCGAATGAGATATGAGGAGAAAAAATTGTTTCAGTCGGAGAAAACGATTGAGAAAAAAAAAGTAAATCTCTCAACGTTATGGTGGCTTTGACTCATTAAAAATCTCCAACTGATGCTTCAAAATATTTTGTCTACACAGGCTAGGTCGAGAATTGTTAATAACTAACGTCTCAATAATATTGAGATGGTAGTTCGACCTGGCGCTGTGTAAAACAGAAAACCACCCATCGGAATACTTGTCAGAACAACTATTTGTACTAACCAGGTGATTACCGATGGCTGATTCCTGTGCCTGAAAGTTCCCGGGTGATCTCGAAACCTTGTGTAAGCGAATATCACGTGGTATGTGTTGGGATATATATATATATATATATATATATATATATATATATATATATATATATATATATATATATATATATATATATATACCAAATATGGTTTGATTGCAGAAAGTATCGTGTATTTTATTAACAATTTCTTGAGTGACATTGGGGGGATTTCACCTTGTACTAACTGAGAAAATATTATTGAGTACTATGCATCAAAGTGAAAGAAACGATCAATTCGAAACGCAGAGGAGCGCCGAGGGTAGCTGTTCTCTTATTCAGGCATAGCGCGCCCATTCATACTATTCTAGTTTCAGTAGATGAAGCCCCCAGCAGTTTCTTTGCATTGTTACGCCATCCTCCTTATTCAGCAGATTTAGTTCCATCTGATATTGTACTGGGCGTTTCTTCCATGCTTGTGCACGGTTGAATCCAAGGCATTCATGTAAAGAAGGGTGATATTGAAAAATTATGAAAAACTGTCTCCTTTCTTCTCCTCCTTTTTAGTGAGGTTTAAAACCTTCTGAACAACTCTCGTATATTACATTCGAACCAGTGTTGAATAACAGTGTCTGGGGTACCGGAGATAACACCGGGACGAACTAATAGCATCCGGCCGATTGAGACAGACATCTCGCCTTACTCAAATGGCATTTAACAGGGCTTTAATGAGTGGGGTAATTTTAAATAATAAACACCGCATTTAAACATTTGATTCAAAATATTTGATAGGAGATTATGTATTTGCTCATTAGTTGTTAATCACGTGTTACCAAGGTGAGGAAACCCTTCCCCAGAGTTTCACAGCAGTTGGCGCGTGTTTCACGGCAAGGTATTCTGTTCCCTTGTCGCTCATTAATGACTGACAAATCAAACAAACATAAAACGGATTTCTCTCTCGGACCTTATAGTACCACACCTATTCCTGGGGGGTAGAAAAAAAAGCCGAATACTCTCCCGCCCTCTGCGACTAAAAATCGAGAAGACATCTTTTATCTTGACAACAGTTGTGGTTTTGTCTTTGTTTTGTTTTTTTAGATACGTCCAATCTCTATATAAAAAAGCTCTGTCTCTGCACGTTGGTTAGTCTGTCACGCTTTACTTTTAATTAACACTGGTATTGCGCGCTAAACGCGCAGATTGAATGAACGTATATTATTTTAGATGCGTCCAAAACTATTAGTAGTCTAAAGCTGAGTTAATCAACGTGGTTTTCCTTAAAGCTTTTTTCCCTTCTATATTTTAATCAAACAAAATGTATGTGAAAATATTCCTCGGTTTTGGGATTGAGTTATGTTACAAAAAACTTACATTTGAATTGTTCTAATCAGCCGTAATTTTCAAATCACTCATCAAGTCACCCATATCTTATCAAATGTCTATCTATCAATTTCACCCTCTCTCACGATATGTTATAGGATCTTCCCGGTCATTTTCTAAACCTCTTCTATTGCTATGTCTGTCTGTCTGTCTGTCTCTCTCTCTCTCTCTCTCTCTCTTTCTCTCTCTCTTTCTCTCTCTCTCTATATATATGTATATCTTTCTATCTCTATCTATCTATCTCTCTCTATATATATATATATATATATATATATATGTCTCTCTCTATCTATCTATCCATTTCCCTCTCTTTCTCTCTCTCTCTCTCTTTCTCTCTCTTTCTTTCTATCTTTTTCTCGTGCTCAAACTGTGCAGTCGGCGGATCAGTTGTGTATAGCCACGCTGATGAGCCTTTATAAGACAATTCGACATCGTGGATTTCTATCCATCTACATCTGAAGAACTATTAGTACGATGAACCACTACATGTAGATATTTAGACAGCCCGTGTAGATTATGTTTGAATGAGAAACTTGAAATTTTAAATTTTAAAGATTCCAAAAGCTTACTAAATTGTAGAAATAAATTGTAGGCATAGAATAAACTTTACTTTAGAATAAGCGCATACATAATAAATAAATAAATAACATAAATAGATAAATAAATAAAATAAATAAATAAATAAAATAAATAGATAAATAAATAAATAAATAAATAAAATAAAATAAATAAATAAAATAAATAGATAAATATATAAATAAATAAATATATAAATAAATAAATAAATAAATAAATAAAATAAATAAATAAAAAAGATAAATCAAAATCTAAAGTTGAACTGAATTCAAAAAATATAGAAAAGAAATTATTCCAATTACACACGTGCCAGTATCTTATATCTCTATAAAGCCACCATTCGCCCACGCATGGAGTATTGTTGTCACATTTGTGTCGGTGAATCAATTACTAGCCACTATCTCTAAGACAGAATCCAAAAAAAGATTTGAGATTTTATGACTCTGTCGGCGTGTGTGTGCGGTTAGTTTTGGTTTGTGTACGTAGGCGAAACCGCGAGCATATGTGTTTTGTTTTTGTTTATACATATATTCACATACATGTACACACACATATATACATATATATATATATATATATATGAACACTCTCACACACATACACATATATATATATATATATATATATATATATATATATATATATATATATATATACATACATACATACATAGATAGATAGTGAGAGGGAGAGAGATAGAGAGAGAGGGAGAGAGAAAGAGAGAGAGAAGTAAAAGTCAGGGAGAACAGTCATGTATATATGTAAAATTCCACTTCAGTATTCGGACACAAATAGATAGATAGATAGATAGATAGATAGATAGATAGATAGATAGATAGATTGACAGACATACATACATACATACATACACACACACGCGTGCCCACATCCATTTTTGCATGCATGTATGTATACACACACACGTGCCACGTATCCGTTCTATGTATGTGAATGCCCACATGCACATGTGTGCGCGTGCATATGGGTTCCCGTCTATACATGTACGCACCTTCGTTCTTATATGCATGTGGATGCGTGTGGTCCGCATGTTGTTTGATGTGTGTTGTGATTTGTTTAATGCTGGGTTGAATTTAAATATAAAGTTTTTTTCTTGTTTTAGAAGGTATGAGTAATTTTGTGTTTGGAAGATGAGCATTTATTTAATTTTTTACCTCTGCTGCATGAGTGCATATGCTGATAGACAAACAATGTTCTGTTTTCTTGGACAATTGTGTTGTTTTTATGTAAATCAACTCTATTATTCTGTGTTTTGGTGGCGCCTATATAAGACTCGTTGCATGTTATGCATTCTAGTACATAGACAACATTATTGGAGGTGCAGTTTAAGTCTTTTTTACTGTGAATGTTTGTGTTGGGTTTTTGAATGTGTATGAGTTCCGCTCTATTATTATGTCACAAACCCCACATCTTTCCTTGTTGTATTTTGTGACCCCTTGTGTTATCCGTTGGTTGAGTTTGGATGAGGGTAAAATTTGCTTGAAGTTTTTTGGTTGGCGTTTGCTTTTTATTATTTTCGTTCTGTTTAACATGTTGCTTGGTTTGTTGTTTTTGTTGAGTAGGGTTAGGTTTCTTGTTATTTCTGTGAATAGTTCTGGATTGTTTTTTGTTGTGTGTAGAGACGTATGCTAATATCTGTTCTTTGTTTCGTTTTATTGGATTCGTAATTGTTCTAATGACATGTGTTCTGCTAGTTCTATACCTTTGTGTGTTATTTGCAAGGGATATGTTCTTCTTGTTAAGGTTTTCTGTACTTCTTCCAGTCAGACAATCCGGAGGTGTTTGTCACTGACTATAGTAAAGATTCTACGTGCTAGGGAATAAGGTATAGATTTTAGGAAGCTTTTGGGGTGATGGCTTTAAAAATGGAGATATTATTGGGTGTCTGTGGGTGAATTTAATTTTGGGGTGTAGTTTTTGTAGTATATTGTGTAATTCATTGATGCCCTCCCCCCATGTGGGTTCCCAAAGGATAAAACAATCATTTAAGTATTATTTCCAAGATTCTATGAAAAGGGTTTGAATATTTTGTCCATATATTTGTTCTATCTTTTCATACGAGATCTCCCCTAGGTAGGCTAGTGTTAGTGTTGGTACCATTTTAGTTCCCATTGATGTACCTTGGGTCTGGATGTAGTTTTCGTTATTAAAGCCGAAAGAGTTATTGTTGAGGATAATGTCTATGCTGTCGATGATGAATTGTTTGGTAAATTTTGGATGTAATATTTGTGGATGTTTATTAAGTCATGTGGTATGTTGCTATATAAGCTGCTAACGTCAAATGTAACTAATTTTGTCCCGGCGTTTACTGTTTGTGGTAAGGAGCTCAGGAAGTGTATGTCGTCTCTTATGTAGCTCTTGACTTGATCGGTGAATGGCTGTAGTAATATTTAAATTAAGTTACTAAGTCTGTTTGTTGGGCATGTTGGGCCTGCTACTATATTTCTAAATGTAAGGTCACTGGGGTTCCAGACACTAATATATTCTGATGTTTGTGTGTTGATGGCATTTCTTATCTCATTTGATTTGTGTATCTTAGGTAGTCCGTAGAAGTTGTTTGTGTTTATCATAAAGTTTTTTAGAAAATCCCTTTTCTTTGTTTGTTAGTATTTCATTGTATGTCGTGCAAAGTTTTGTGATTTTTTTAAATGGTGTTGTTATCAATGTTGGTGTTAATTGTTTTCTAGACCTCTATAATTTTTCATTTATAGTAATTTTTGTCCATGACGACTACCGCACTGCCTTTGTCAGCTTCTTTATAACTATTATTATTATTATTATTATTATTATTATTATTATTATTATTATTATTATTATTATTATTATTATTATTATTATTATTATAGTTATTATTATTTAGGATGTTATTTAGTGCGTGGTTTTGTTTAGATGTTAGATTATTGGTAGGTTTCACTTTTCTCTGGGGGGGTTGATGTTCCAGAGGTTTTCAAATAAAACGTTTAGTTCTTTTGTATTGTTGAGAAATTGACAACAGAACATATAACACACTACACCCACCCCCAAAAATGTATAATAATTATACTGAGCAGGCATCGATAGTCAGCCGTCTTAACAGTGTTCAACAAGGAAGAACATGCATTTATAGCTTTGATTTGACATCTGGATTATTGCTCACTAGATAGCCTGACCGAAATAAAGGTTACAAAGAATTGTTTAATAATAAATATTATATATATATATATTCTATGCTATACGCTTCCGTAATAGGTTGATTGTTACCAAACGAATAAGAATACATATTATGGTTTGGAAGTCTCTTTTAAATATGTGAGTATATTTTTTTCTCATATGCAGGGTACACAAAAGGTGTGAGCTCTCGAATTGTGACCTCTGTCGAAACACTCTACATGGTACAGGATAATCCCTACCAAACGCCATGATCATAAAAATAGTAAGCACGTAAGCAACCAGACATATAAACAGACAAATGTTTTATCATATATATATATATATGTGTGTGTGTGTGTGTGTGTGTGTGTGTGTGTGTGTGTGTGTGTGTGTGTGTGTGTGTGTGTGTGTGTGTGTGTGTACATTTATATATATATAGAGAGAGGGACTTTGAATTACCTACTAGACACTGTCCTCGAGTGTCTTCGGTCTCTCTGTACAAGGGTTTGTCAGGACGACCTGATATGAGGATACTTCCCCCTACAATAAACCCAGACCAAATATTCAAAATAACATAGTATTCACAGCACAAATAAGATTCCCTCAGCACGACTCATACGAGGAATGGTGCACCTTCTCCTAGTGATGTTACCTCAAGTAACACCACGGAATTGGATACTCCACCAGACTAGATGAATTCTTGTCCTTGAATCCAGTAAGACCAAGAGACCACAAGAAAGATATACTATAACATAGTTAACTGGTCAATTGGGGAGAGGAAAATTAATGTTCTTAACTCGATTACTAACTCAACGTTTGAGAAATAAAGGAGAACTTTAATAGAATATCCGAATATCTATGTATCTCATATAGATATCAAGTGTTAGGCCGAGCTTACAATTGGAGTATATGCCTAAATATATATCTTCTATAAGAAATTATATATATATATATATATATATATATATATATATATATATATCCAAATGCATATATGTATATATATATATATATATATATATATATATATAGAGAGAGAGAGAGAGAGAGAGAGAGAGAGAGAGAGAGAGAGAGAGATAGAAAAAAAAAGAGTGATAAATATGCGACGATTGTCCAAATTTATTTCAAATTTCAATTCTTCAATGCAAGGTGTATTCAGTAATAAACTAGTGTTTATTATTCTTTCCTTAAGCCAATGCTTTTCAAAGATCGAAATCTTATCATCAGAGGAGAAATACAGATGGATAAGTTGGCTTTCGAAAAAACCAAAGTTCAAATATTTGAAAAATATGAAAATTATTATTACAATTGCTCTATCTCGTATATTGAGCTAATCCTCTTCACAATAGGTTCCATCTACTAAAAGTTTTTACTTTGGTTTATATTTGATTATATATATATATATATATATATATATATATATATATATATATATATATATACTCCTTTGACGTTTACATATGTTGCTACAATAAAGGATACTTTTCAGATTTTTTAATCGCAAATTTACTGTTAATCAATTACTTTACAACTAGACAAATTCTCAGCCGGAGCTAGTATAAAAGTCGACCCGGAGAGCTGATTTGTTGGTTAGTACAATGTAAAGTAAAAGTCGGTCTGACACGAAGAATTAGTCTCGAGTCGGTTCCTGGTGTTGCCGTTTCCAGAAATAAAGAACCGCAATAAAAAAAAAAGTCCCAAAGATAATACAAGAGAAAAATATCGTGAAATGGCATCTTACCTAGTTTGTCCGACTCTTCTCCGTCGCCGTCATAGCGGCATCCACTTTCCACGGATCCGTTGAGATGTCTATCCGATTGGTCACCCGCTTCTTCGGCGTCCCACGGGTGGACCTGCATGTTAACCTCGTTGCCCACTGACTCGACGGCGCACATGACGGCCCACGGCGACGACACCGGGTAGGATTTACGATACCTCGTCATGCTACTCGATTGCCTAATCGACGAGTTGATACTATTCAGGAAGATCGGACCCAAATACGACACGACCTTTTCCTCCCTATCCGACACGCTTTTATCTTTCTTCTCCCGCCTTCGCACGGGTGGAATCGGGGTGTCGTCCATGGTATTTTCCTTATCCGAAAACGGTGAATCTTCCATGGTTTGCAATGTCGGAAAATCTTTTCTTTCTTTTTCTATTTTCATATGATGCTCGTACCTATCTATTTCCATATGGAATCAGTGTCAGTGGATGTCCGGCATTCAGGGTCTTGGAACTTTCAATTTAGTCGTTCTTTTTTATTCCGTATGAAATTGGTTTCTCTTATTTCAAACAGTGAAAGGGGGATTATAATAAGTCACGATTATAGAGAAAAAAGAATCTTCTTTGTTTTCAATAATGTCTCTTTTCAAATACAAGGGGACAATGATGCTGAATGTATCAGATGAAAAATGTCTCTTTTCAAATACAAGGGGACAATGATGCTGAATGTATCAGATGAAAAATGTCTCTTTTCAAATACAAGGGGACAATGATGCTGAATGTATCAGATGAAAAATGTCTCTTTTCAAATACAAGGGGACAATGATGCTGAATGTATCAGATGAAAAATGTCTCTTTGGTTATTTTTCCGACTGAGGTAATCCGGATCTTTTAAAAAAACGGGGATTTATTTTTCTCTGAAAGGTCAACTACTTGATACATAGGGAAAAATATGTTTAAATATTCACGTAACTTTCTCTCTTTCTCTCTCTCTCTCTCTCTCTCTCTCTCTCTCTCTCTCTCAATATATATATATATACATACATATATATATATTTCTCCCTCCTCTCTTTCTCTCTCTCTCTCTCTCTCTCTCACTTTCTCTCACTCTCTCTCACTTTCTCTCTCAACTTCGAGACACGCGTATGTCCGATAAAACACGGATATTCATTCAGAGTCGACTCACTCTCTCTCCCTCTCTCTCTCCCTCCCTCCGTCTCTCTCTCTCTCTTTATCTATATATCTCTCTCTCTGTCTCTCTCTTTTTCTCTGTCTATATCTCTCCCTCCCTCTCTCTCTCTCTCCCTCCCTCTCTCTCCCTCCCTCTCTCTCTCTCTCTCCCTTTCTCTCTCTCTCTCAACTTTGAGACACGCGTATGTCCGATAAAACACGGATATTCATTCAGAGTCGACTCTCTCGCTCTCTTTCTCTCTCTCTCTCTCTCTCTCTCTCTCTCTCTTTCTCCCCCCTCCTCTCTATCTCTCTCTCTTTCTCGTTCTCCCCCCTCCTCTCTCTCTCTCTCTCTCAACTCCGAGGCACGCGTATGTCCGATGAAAAACGTTAATTCATTCAGAATAGACTCCGTTAGCCTCTCAATCCAAAAGGTCCGGTTAAGACTGACTTGTGGAGAGGTGGGGGGGGGGCTTTGTTTATTTGTTGTTTTTTTATTATTATTTCATTGTAGCTCCGTCCTTATCGGAGAAAAGAAAAACAGCAACTTGTTCCCCGCCCAAACGGAAGTTTGGATCGAAAAGATAATTCAACAACACAATGATAGAACGACGAAAAAGTACGACACGCGCAAACCAATCCGGACACACGGATATAAAGACAAACGCTTAAACGATCACATTCAGGCGAGAAAAGAAACCAACATTTCCAGTCGTTAACTAGATTAACTTCAAAAATATATTAAGAGTTTGACCATCGCTGTCAAAATATACAATTTAGTCTGAAATTTCTTAGCTGTTTGTTGTTGAAGACGTTTTTGCACGTATAATGTTAGTGCGTGTATTTATATTGTAAATTTTTTAATATAATTTTGTTATAACACGAACGTCTTTGCACGTATAATGTTAGTGCGTGTATTTATATTGTAAATTTTTCAATATAATTTTGTTATAACACGAACGTTTTTGTACGTATAATGTTAGTGCGTGTATTTATATTGTAAATTTTTCAATATAATTTTGTTATAACACGAACGTTTTTGTACGTATAATGTTAGTGCGTGTATTTATATTGTAAATTTTTCAATATAATTTTGTTATAACACGAACGTTTTTGTACGTATAATGTTAGTGCGTGTATTTATATTGTAAATTTTTCAATATAATTTTGTTATAACACGAACGTTTTTGTACGTATAATGTTAGTGCGTGTATTTATATTGTAAATTTTTCAATATAATTTTGTTATAACACGAACGTTTTTGTACGTATAATGTTAGTGCGTGTATTTATATTGTAAATTTTTCAATATAATTTTGTTATAACACGAACGTTTTTGTACGTATAATGTTAGTGCGTGTATTTATATTGTAAATTTTTTCAATATAATTTTGTTACAACACGAACGTTTTTGTACGTATAATGTTAGTGCGTGTATTCATATTGTAAATTTTTTCAATATAATTTTGTTACAACACGAACGTTTTTGTACGTATAATGTTAGTGCGTGTATTTATATTGTAAATTTTTCAATATAATTTTGTTATAACACGAACGTTTTTGCACGTATAATGTTAGTGCGTGTATTTATATTGTAAATTTTTCAATATAATTTTGTTATAACACGAACGTTTTTGTACGTATAATGTGAGTGCGTGTATTTATATTGTAAATTTTTCAATATAATTTTGTTATAACACGAACGTTTTTGTACGTATAATGTTAGTGCGTGTATTTATATTGTAAATTTTTCAATATAATTTTGTTATAACACGAACGTGTTTGTACGTATAATGTTAGTGCGTGTATTTATATTGTAAATTTTTCAATATAATTTTGTTATAACACGAACGTTTTTGTACGTATAATGTTAGTGCGTGTATTCATATTGTAAATTTTTTCAATATAATTTTGTTACAACACGAACGTTTTTGTACGTATAATGTTAGTGCGTGTATTTATATTGTAAATTTTTCAATATAATTTTGTTATAACACGAACGTTTTTGCACGTATAATGTTAGTGCGTGTATTTATATTGTAAATTTTTCAATATAATTTTGTTATAACACGAACGTTTTTGTACGTCTAATGTTAGTGCGTGTATTTATATTGTAAATTTTTCAATATAATTTTGTTATAACACGAACGTTTTTGTACGTATAATGTTAGTGCGTGTATTTATATTGTAAATTTTTCAATATAATTTTGTTATACACGAACGTTTTTGCACGTATAATGTTAGTGCGTGTATTTATATTGTAAATTTTTCAATATAATTTTGTTATAACACGAACGTTTTTGTACGTCTAATGTTAGTGCGTGTATTTATATTGTAAATTTTTCAATATAATTTTGTTATACACGAACGTTTTTGCACGTATAATGTTAGTGCGTGTATTTATATTGTAAATTTTTCAATATAATTTTGTTATAACACGAACGTTTTTGCACGTATAATGTTAGTGCGTGTATTTATATTGTAAATTTTTTCAATATAATTTTGTTATAACACGAACGTTTTTGTACGTATAATGTTAGTGCGTGTATTTATATTGTAAATTTTTCAATATAATTTTGTTATAACACGAACGTTTTTGTACGTATAATGTGAGTGCGTGTATTTATATTGTAAATTTTTCAATATAATTTTGTTATAACACGAACGTTTTTGTACGTATAATGTTAGTGCGTGTATTTATATTGTAAATTTTTCAATATAATTTTGTTATAACACGAACGTGTTTGTACGTATAATGTTAGTGCGTGTATTTATATTGTAAATTTTTCAATATAATTTTGTTATAACACGAACGTTTTTGTACGTATAATGTTAGTGCGTGTATTTATATTGTAAATTTTTCAATATAATTTTGTTACAACACGAACGTTTTTGTACGTATAATGTTAGTGCGTGTATTTATATTGTAAATTTTTCAATATAATTTTGTTATAACACGAACGTTTTTGCACGTATAATGTTAGTGCGTGTATTTATATTGTAAATTTTTCAATATAATTTTGTTATAACACGAACGTTTTTGTACGTATAATGTTAGTGCGTGTATTTATATTGTAAATTTTTCAATATAATTTTGTTATAACACGAACGTTTTTGTACGTATAATGTTAGTGCGTGTATTTATATTGTAAATTTTTCAATATAATTTTGTTATAACACGAACGTTTTTGTACGTATAATGTTAGTGCGTGTATTTATATTGTAAATTTTTCAATATAATTTTGTTATAACACGAACGTGTTTGTACGTATAATGTTAGTGCGTGTATTTATATTGTAAATTTTTCAATATAATTTTGTTATAACACGAACGTTTTTGTACGTATAATGTTAGTGCGTGTATTTATATTGTAAATTTTTCAATATAATTTTGTTATAACACGAACGTTTTTGTACGTATAATGTTAGTGCGTGTATTTATATTGTAAATTTTTTCAATATAATTTTGTTATAACACGAACGTTTGTGTAAAGACCCAGGGAACAAATTTTTTATGAATTTGCATACAATTGTTTCAGCCTAACTCAATCACATACATCATTATTATATATAGAATGTTGAAAACATAGAAAACATAAATCTATCGGTCGAAGGGTATTGTCAGTGCTCATAAAAAGTTTGCCCTCAAGATTGGAAGAAACTGAGTTAAATATGACTTTCGTATCGGGGTTCGAACCGTGTGACCGGCAGGGTTGTCTCATCCCATACTGATGATTACAGGTTTGGCATGAAGCACATGTGTATATTGGTTAATTTGAAAAATATTATTTACAAATAATTATTCAAAGCTCTCGCTAGATGGATCACTGTAAGTAAGTTGACCACAGGTCATCATTCACAGCGTAATGCAACACTCTAGGCCCCGTCTATTGAGTGGTTTCGACGGCTTGCTTATGGCCGCCGAATTTGCCATTAAGACGTTAATTTATTCTCCCATTTCCAGACAATGTGTGGTGGGCACATCGGTACGCGCTCAGACTACTGAGTTAAATATGACTTTTGTATCGGAGTTCGAACTTAAGGCCGGCAGGGATTGTCTCCTCCCATACTGATGATTGCATATTTTGCCTGAAACACGTGTGTATATGGATTATTTTGAAAAATATTATATATATATATATATATATATATATATATAGTATAGTAAGTTATGAAAATATATTTATGGCAATTAAGCTACACAGAGGCTCCTGCGCTTCATCACCGGGGGGAATCTTCAGGCATTTTAGCCTGAAGATTCCTCCCGGGGATGAAACACGGAAACCTCTTTGTAGCTTAATTGCCATAAATATATTTTCATAACTTACTACCTAGCTCTACTTACGTATCGAGCACTGTTGAAGTAAATACTGAAACTGATACATCAAAAATGATATCTCCTTATAAAATTTTATGTGGATACATGAAATAGTAACATATATATATATATATATATATATGTATATATATGTATATCTAAATGAATAAATGCGAGAGTTTTCTTTCATTTATCCGAACTATAGTCATATCAAAACACCTTAGATCTACCTAATTCAATTATAGACTAAAATATTTTCACATACCGTATATATAGTCACAGAAAACCTGGCTTAACACTCTCAACGCTATAAATTATCTGCATATTTATTTGTTAAACATTGTCTAATAAATTCATATTCAATACTATTCACTTATAATTTGATTCTGTTATTTTATTAAATATACGAAAAACATTTCCTGGTATTAATTTCTTAATTATTAACAGTAATAATATTATTTTAAGCGATTTAATGAATTAAGATTAAAATTCAAAATCACAATTTCCGTTCCATTATTTATTTGTTTTCGGTTACGTTTTCGCACACGTATATTTACACATATCAACAACCTCGATAACTTTCAGACAATTACTTTTAAAAAATAAAGTTTGCATTAAACGCAATAATTACCAAAGGGTTTCTGTTAATAATTAAATACATGCGTTTATTATTTTTTAAATAAATTTGTTGTTGTTGTTGTTGTTGTTGTTGTTGTTGCTGCTGCTGCTGCTGCTGCTGCTGCTGCTGCTGCTGCTGCTGCTGCTGCAATTAACTTCCTTTCACAAGAGCAGTAACAATATCAATATTTAACGTGGGCACAATTCACCTCCCCAAAAAGGGACACTCTGGATTGGAACAAAAATTTCAATTACCTTGGTCTAGAAGAATTTCTCCTTTACTGACAGAAGAAATAAAATCTAAGTGCAGATTCACAACAGATACTAAATTTTGCTCTTAGCCAAAAGGCCAAGTAGTCAACATGTTGGCAGTGATGATGATGATGATGATGATGATGATGATGATGATGATGATGATGATGATGATGATGATGATAACTTTAACATTTGTCAAAGAAAAGAAAATAACCTCCTCTAATCTTTATAAATTACAAAAAAAAAAATTCTTTTTCTTTGATGTTCATTAAGACTTTTTTTCTGTTTTATAATAAAGGCGAAAAGTACAAAGTGCCCATTTCGAAGTACTCAGTAATATAAAATTGGTTTATTTGACCAATCGAGCTCCGACACTTATGTTTATTCATGCTATTATATAACAAGTTTTCATTTTTATGCTAAAACAAAACAAAATTCTTTTTTGTTGTTTATTTCCTAAAAAAAAATTGGCTATGTTCATGCACAGTAAATTTTCTCCACATTGGAATATATCAAATAACACTACGACCATCACTATTTTTGTTGTTTTTCTCCAAACTACTGAAATTTCAATTGAAGATTATTTCTTTCGTTTCTGTAAAGAAGACCACAGCCTCAGTAGTTGCTGCCCGGAGGGGAGGGGTGCTAGGATATATATATATATATATATATATATATATATATATATATATATATATATATATATATATATATATATATATATATATAAGTACTACTATTATTAGTCATATTGATACCGCGATTTCAAAAGGTGTTGAGAGGAAATCTGGTCCGTTTGTGCCATGAAAATTATTTTCAGTCAGTAAGCTAAAAGTGAAAAATGGAAAATATGCAAATATTTATAAAAATTCAATGACGCTTCGATATATTATGTGTCTTCTTCAGATATGCAAAAACCAAGATCCGGAGATAGCCTTACAAATAAAAAATTAAAGATAATTGACATGGAAAAGACTAAATAGAGAAAAACAGAATTGTTAACTATTCGATTTATTAATAATTTAATATTATTAATAATTTAATATAAATTTATAAATATTATACTAAGCCCCTGTAAGAAATTAAAGTTGAGCACTCTCGGGGATGTTAAAAATAGACTGTCAAAAAGCTCTAATGCAAAGTTCCGAATATGTTCGTCGAACACTCTCGACTAGTCTTCTATCTGTACCCGCTTCTAGATACATATAGATCTTAATTTCCCTTAATTACGTGACAGTTTTCGATGGCCGAGTGGATATGTGACTGCTTGCAGATTCTAGGCTGACTCTGTGAACCGGGTTCGCGCCTCCCGACCGTCTGAAATTGTTACTTTACTTCACTGATGAGAGCAATAAGCTTTAAAACGCAAGCGTCTGTAGGTATTAATAATTTAATATTTAATTATAAATATTATATATATATGCAAACATTGTTAAAATTAACAGAATTCGTCTGTTTAATTATAACTTTTTCAATTTTTCTGATGGTCTTGTATTAAAATCAAAAAACATTAGTACATATTCCATAGGTTTCACGAACGTTTTCGATTCTTCGTCGAATCGTCAGTGGCAAAAGTAAATGAACAAAAAAGCTGTAGAAAGAAGATAATTTTTTAAAAGACGGCGGAGAAACGCGTAGAGAACGTTTTTCGCATTGTTCCAGGAAAGTCGTTGACGATTTAAATTCAACAACGCTGGAGTGGCATCACAGAATAAAATCGCATTACGTTACGCATTTTAAAATGTTGCCACTGGTTTTATACGTGATGTTATTAATTTTAGGTTGTTGTGTTTTTATGTAGATAGCTTTCAGTAAAATCAAAAAAATGAATAAATGTCCCATAGGTTTCACGAACAAATGTCCTTTCTTCTTAAGTATGCCTAGCGCCAGATGCGGCAAAAGCTTTCCGTCTGTGTAACTACGGAACTGCTTCTCTTCAAATACATGGCATTAACCGTCCCCATAGATAATCATACATAGTTCGTTTCATGTCCAATACTGGAAGCTGATTTTAGTACTATTAGACTGGGCTGGCGTTCGGAAGAGCTGGAGAAACATACAATAATATAGTTTTATAGCATACCGATATTTGGACGTGAGTATGTAAAAATAGCGGTAAAACAGAAATTTGTAAGAAACAGCGAATTAGAACAATTAAAATAGAAGCTTCTTTTTTTTTCAAACATAACTCAATCTTAAAACTGAAAAATACTTTAGCGTGAATTTTGCGGGATTCAAATATATAAGAAAAAGCCTTTGATTAACTCAGCTTTAGTATAATAATTTAAAAAAACTAGCAGAACCCCGTGGAAATTCCTAGGTGTTTTCTACATCAATCTGTATAATTTACAGTGAATAATAAACATTCCTTTTGAAATAATAAATGTCTGTCAGGGTCAATAATATCTAAAAAGAAAATGACTCTTTCTTCTTCCGTAAAAATAATTGTCAAATAAATATTTTTTAAACAAATAAACCGGCTACGTCACTTCCGTATTCATTATTTATTTAAAATTGTAGCAATTTAATATTTTTCTAACAATAAATCTTCTATGTCTTCTTACGGTAAAATAATTGCCAGGCAAATATTCTTTAAATCAATTAAATGAATGTCACTTTTTAAAATGTATTTATTGATCATTGTACTGTTTTAGTCGACAGGTTAGGGTTATAAATTGTATGTTTGTTTTTTACTAAAGAGCCACCGCTTATCAAGGCCCAAAGGCCACTCGAGGATAAGGGTGATTAGTGAATGTCAGGTGGACGGTGAGACAACACCGTGATGTAAGGATAGTTTAAACTGGGCAGAATTTGATCATTTAAGAGGACGGCTCAACAAGAATTTGTTTGCATTGGATTTGAAAACGGCGATGTTGTAGCAGGCTGGGAAGCAGCCCCGCTGTATTGTGTTCCACAGACGGAAAGAAAACTCTGCCAACGGAAGCTCCGTTTAGTTTTAGGTAAACAGAGGGAGAAAAGGTAATTATTGACAGTGGTTGTAGCTAGATAAGTGTTTGTTGTAGATTCTTTACAGGGAAACCATAGATAAACGATAGAGCAGAAAGACACTAGCAGCATCTGCGATAAGGTGGCTGTAGGGAAGAGAAAGGCACACTCCCCACTAGATTTCGAAGTCGATTTTGTATTCTGTCAAAGCAGGAAATGTGCTCCGAGCAGCACTCCCCAGATGTGGCAACAGTACTTCCCCATCTTAGGATATATTTGACTCTTATACAGGTAGATGATTTGCGTCAGGTGTGAGATACCTTCTGGAGCGGTAGAATGATCCAACCTTTTTACCGGCGATCTCAGCAACGGATTTCATGTAAGCCTTCCATTTCAAGTCTGAAGTGAAGTACCAAAAGCTTATCACAGCAGGGGGTTCATCAAGGGAAAAACCATTCATTTCAATTGAGGCAAAGTGAGGATCTGAGCGTTGGTGGTTAAAGGAGAGAAGCTTGGTTTTAGACGCATTAAAAGCAACCACACCTTTTCTCCATTACACCACGTGTTCCAGGTCGGAAGAAAGAGAATCAAAAAGATGTTGATCATTAATGCTCTTCGAAGTGTTGCCATAGATAGTTGTGTCATGTGCATAAATGTCAACGAATGATCTTAGAATGTGATTTGGTAGATTATTGATGAATATCAAAGAGAGGGTTGGGTCAAGAATGGATCCCTGAGGCACGCTGGCATCGATACTATGTGCTTCAGAATTCTGCCCATCAATGGCTATTTTTATAAACCTATCAGAGAGAAAGTATTTGATCGTTGAGAGGACATTTCTAGATATTCCATACTGTGAAGTAGACCTTCATGACAAACCCTATCAAAACCCCCGTCTATAGATTCACTAAAGTAAATTCCCATAACTGCACACGGTACAATTTTGTTAACCGACTTGATTCTGTTGTTGGCATTTTTGCAGGAAGAACCACGTAATCGTTGCCAACATCCCTAAGTGAAAATGATTCTATGGAACCGACTGGATTCGAACTTGGCAGTCCGCGTCGCTATCCACTTAACCACCGTCACATCCCTATAGATTCACTGACCTTGTGTGTTATTACAGTCAGCACATCAGCCGTTGATGTTGCAGGACGAAATCCATATTGCTTGTCACTGAGTAGGCTGTTTCTGCTGAGTCGATTGACAACTTGATTTATCACAGATTCAAGCAACTTACGCATTACACAAAGGAGACTGATTGGTCTGTACTGAGATGCAGAAGACCAATCTCCAATATTTTAAGTACTGAGCAGACTGACAAGTTTTTTTCAAACTGATGGGAAGTATTTCTCCTTTAAGCAACGATTGAACACCTTTGAACAGCTAGTTCCGGTTGCAGTTTTTTTAAGTACTATTATTGAAATGTTGTCATGGCCAGTTGCTTTGCTTGCATCAAGGTTCTTGATAAGTTTGGCTACATACCGGGCAGATATATGGATGTCTCTCAGAGTGTTTTCAGCCACAAAGGGTGAAATTTGATGCAAAGCTCTTTTCAAAAGTTTAGCTTTATCGGATGCTGAGAAAATCACCTCTGATGCATTGATGGTGGTTGGAATAAAGGTCACGCATCTGTTTAGGACTTTTTGTTATTTGCCAAAACTCGTGGTAACTAAGTCTCTGTTCATCCACTCTAGATTTAACCGATTAGGCATGCGATACTCTCGCGTTTTCAATAACCCCTTTGCAGTTGTTGCTGATAGTTCTAAAGGCGCTTTTTGTTTTGTAACATCTATTTCGTTAAAAGCAATTTTGGCACAGTTAATTTTTTTTAAATTTGGTAAAATTTGGTAAAGTCGGACTTGATTACCTTAGTGACATCAGATTAATCATATCTGTGGACGATCTCATGTTTAAATGTATATGAATGGTGATAACATACGTACGAACATAAAATGCCTTAGCTTACTATCATGTAAATAGATACCCGTACTGTTGTTAATAATGTGTTGTGTTTCAAACAGAAACAGTAAAATTACTGATTCGACTGAAATGAGTCTATGAAATCGATTGACATTATTTTTGTTAGTTTTAAACATTTTATGAAAATATTACTTTCTACCACCCCCCTAACCCCCTTCCCCCACACACACAGACACACCGGCCAAACAATTTTAACACAGGTTTTTTTTTGCGTCGACAGACATTTTTGCAAAATATCTTTAAAAGGGAGCTTTTAGTTCGGACCGACCGAAGTAATCTCTTGCAAGATTCGCGTTGTTATTCAATGCCGATGGCAACAAAAGAAAGAAGACCGTATCCGACTATTCGAAGGTAATAGCCGGCTTTTTCTTTCACTTAATTTTGAGACGGTCTGTAATTGGGTAGAGATAGGGTTGGAGAAGAAAACAGAATGAGGGGCAAGACGGGGGAATAAGAAAAAGTTGAGAACCAAGTCGAAAAATAAAAGAAGAATGCAAAACTCGATACTAAAAGAAAAATCACGTGTATGTTCAGGAAACAGACTGTGAACCTAATACCAGATAACATACATATATCTCATGTAAGGCGAAAGTTTTATTTTACCAGATCTGGACTTGTAAGTCATTTAAAATCACCTGACCGGAAATACTCTGAAAATGATTATAATAATTTATTTTTCGCAAAGGCCTGTGAGACATGTCTAACAGTTTTGTGACGTGATCCAGTAGTGAGCCATGCATATATATATATATATAAATGAATAAATGCGAAAGTTTTTTTATTTATCACTCCTATATTATAATCAAAACGGGTTACTGCTATTTAAATCAATAATACAACATAAAATCTTGATATTCTGTATATATAGTGAATATAAAAGATTAAGAGATAATCTTTTGACTGCCTAATTAGCATAACTATTTTTAAACCATCATAATTAATTAATGTTTAGTATTATTAATTTGAAATTGTATTGGCTTTTGTTGGCTATCGAAATGCAATAGTTTCGTCTATATTAACAGTAATTAGTTAAAGTTATTTAATAAATAAATCGGGAAAATAACTAAAACACCTTAAGTTTTTACTCCATTCGCTCGCTGACGACCTTACCGAATGTTGTGGCTTCCTACAAGCGAGGCAGAAGCGAGAAGAAAAAGGGGGTGGGTAGAGTGTGATTGTCTCTCTCTTTCTCTCTCTCTCTCTCTCTCTCTCTCTCTCTCTCTCTCTCTCTGTCCCTTTCTCTCACCCTCTTTTTGCAGTTTTTACATTTTCCGTGAAAAATTTAAAAAATCACTTTTTTATTAATTAAGTTAATGCCTAATTTATAAATTTTAACAACAAACTTATTTTTTTAATGTTTACAAATACCTTTTTCAGTATTCTCATTGACAAATAAAAACAAAAGTTTAGTAGCACTGTGATCTGTCACGATTACGAAAAAATATATTGGTATGATTGTAGATTAACATTCTCCGCTAATCCCCCCCCCCCCAAAAAAAAAAGAAAAATTTCACTTTTTTTTAATTAAATGGAAAGAAGAAAATAAAACAATCAATTATTTTATAATTTAAAGTAGGGAAAATTTTCGTATAAAAATTTAATTTTTCGGGCCATTTTTAGGGCAGTTAACTAAATTAGTTTTTGTTATGGGAATTAAATCCGCTGAATTTTTAGGGGAAGGGGGCCGCTACTGTTTTAGGAAATTATGTGTGGTTTTATGACCATACCATACGAACTTAGGATTAGTAGTAAAAAGATTTTGTTAAGTTCCCTAAAAAATGCAATGGCCCGGAAATGTGGGAACATTTTATGTTAAATATATATACAACTGATCCCTCACTCAAATTCTAAATATTTGTTTTTCTTTCCGTTTTCCATGGTGCTAACACGTAATCCCCTAAAAAAGCAGAATGTCATTTTTTTTTTTAGATGATGGGGTATTAATTGAATGTGTTAATCTGCAAATTTACCCATATTTCATTTTTTTTATCTTATACTTTTTTTTACTATACGTCCCTTTTTTATTTTTTTCAAGCAATTGATTTCAGTTATGTTTACCTTTCCCGTGAAAATTAACTAAATAACTTTAAAATGTCCTAATTAATTAAATATCTTATTTTAATAGCATAAATACAAATATTGAAAGTTTGGATATTGTTGTAGATTAACACCCCCACACCACCCCACACCACCGCACACCGACTTGACGTGCTATTGAGACGCCAAGAGACTGGCTTTCCTGAGTCGAACTTTGACAAAGGAGGAAGTAATGCCTGGGAGGAATATATCATGACAAATTAAAATATACTACAATTCCCTCCATCGACACGCCAAGAGACTGACTTTCCTGGGTCGAACTTTGACAAAGGAATCCGCGTCGATAGTGCCTTCTCCGACCTCATTCTCGACTATTCGATCGAGGACCGTTGTAGGCCGAATTACGAATCACAGTTCTTCAGAGAGTAGCAAGCCGCGCTCAAAAGGCTTCCTCGGTCGAGGGGCCTTTCTCAGTCTTCTAGAAATGAATTCTACAGAGGATTAGTGAAGGGGTAGTTAACAATCCGTTCGTCTAGCGGTTCGGGTGGTCAGAGAAGGAGATCCATTCCAAATGGAGTTGAGCGCCAGGTACCAGTCACCTCAACATCTCTAAGTTCTCTTTGACCTGGTGATTGGTACGGAACTAATTAATCCTTGATGCCATACAACATAGTTCCAGAATGGAGGACTCACACGGGTGTCCCCACTGCGACACGCTTGAAGAAGAAGAAGAAGAAGAAGAAGAAAGGCTCAATCACGCTTTCTTCCAATGCCACGGCCTCCGGCGAGTCTGAGGACATGTCAACGAGCTGACGACTCGTATCGATCCCGAGCATTCTTTGCCGCTAAACCTATCCTACGTAATCGATAACGTCGGGCCGCCGTGGGACGGGGAGAGACGAATGTTTTTTCTCGCGATACTAGCCGTAGCGCGAATGGTTGTGTGGATGTCGCGTCTGAAAGATGATCAAGGGTTTGAATCTTTTGCTGATCCGGATCTGATCGCTTTCTTCAAGCACCAGCTGAAGGTCAAGCTCAGATGTGATAGAAAAAGATTACATTTCTCGGTTTTTGAAAAAGGTGGATACAAGTAGCGAGCTTGTGTGTACGAAAAAGAGTCAAGTATGAGTACGTGTTCCCTGCCTGAGAATGGCGCACGCGGTTCCTGGTCCAGTCGGATCTCAGCCCTTCGAGTAAGTCGAATGAATAAGTTACCTACTTATGGTAATAGAAATCCTCCAAGATACCCACTCCCCATTTTCATTTTTTTTTGTCCCTGGCCTCTCCCAAATTGCATTTATCTTGTAAAGACACCACCCATTCTCCAAACTCCATTCCTAGTTTTATTTTTCTCCCACTTAAATCCCACTCCCATTTAGAGATTGACATGCTTGTTTTCGGTTCTTAATAAACCGGAAAACAGTGGGTGGTCTATTATTTAGAAAGGGTTGGTATAGTCTTACTAACAGAATTTTGAGTTTTCTTCTTTTACCCCACGCCCCGTGTTATTCCAAGGACTTTTTGTACATAAATATAATTTTTATAAATAAAATTCTACCAAACTTATCTTATGCAAGACGGCCCATAGTGTAAATGTGGTATTGTCCTGACTGAGGTTATTCTAGTTACGTGTAGGACAGACATCTTTATCACTTTAGACCAAGGGTGACCAACGCCCTTCCTTTCCCCCACACTTTTGATGGCCTTGTGCCTAATTTTTTTCAGCACCACCAGACGTCTTACTAATGCCGTAATTAATTAAACCGGAAGTTTTCATGTAAATGATCTCCCTTGAAAAATAATAAAATTGAAATTCTAAGAAAGTTTTTAAAACGTTATCCAATTTCATTATTAAATCACTTTAATTAATATTATTATTAACTATAATAATATTACTATTGACAAAACTATTACGTATATATAAGAAAATATGACAATGCAAATTAGAAATATATATCGCAGAATATTAATTTATTATGAACTGTTTATAAAATAAATATGCAAATTAGAAATACTTATCGCTGATTGGTGTTTGCAGATTACTATATATACAGTATTTCGAAATACTCTACGGTGTCATATAATTAAATACGAGGAGGCCGTTTTTATCTTAATATAATTAGTATAGGTAGAAAAAAATCGCATTTATTCATTTATATATACAGGGTGCATCAGGTATATGAGAACATCGCGTAATGTCGTTATTGTTACGTTATATTAATTATTTTTATTCTTTTTTGCAGATAATGAAAAATGGCAGATAATAATGTAACGGAACAAATGAAAAGACAGGCTGTAATTGTCGCAATAAAGGCAGATCATAGCGATTTACAAATCGCACAATTTCTTAAAGTCGCCCGTTCTTTTGTTTATAAAGTTCGTAGGGAGTTAGAAGAAAATGATGGTGATTGTAAGCAGGTTGCTAAACGTAAAAAGCACGACCAACGGTCAGACACGATTAGAACACCTGAATTTATTCATCAAGTTCAGAATATTATTGATGAGAGCCCCCAAAAGTCAATGAGGTCAATGAGGTCCATCGCAAAAGACCTGAATGTTTCAGAAGCCACAATTCGAAGGACTGTTCATGAAAATCTTCGTTACAAGTCTTATGTGATGAGGAGAGGCCAGTTTATGTCCGAGACCACCAAAGAGAATCGTTTGATAAGGTCCAAGAGGCTGTTAAACAAACTGAAACATCCTGTTGAGCAAGGCATGCTTTGGTTTTTCTCAGATGAGAAAAACTTTGATCAAGATCAAAAGGTAAACAGAAGGAATGACAGATGGCTGTGTAATGACCCTTCCGAAGTTCCAACAGTCATGCATACAAAATTTCCTGCAACTGTTATGGTTTTGGGGGTTGTTAGCAACGAAGGACATGTGATGCCACCACACTTCTTTCGGCAAGGACTAAGAGTCACTTCTGCTGCTTACATTGAAGTCTTGGATACTGTTGTTAAGCCCTGGATCGATAGAGTAACAAATGGAAGGCCCTACATCTTTCAACAAGACTCTGCACCAGCACATAAGGCTCAAAACACTCAGGAATGGTTGGCGGATCATTTTTATGATCACATCACTCCAAACTTGTGGCCTCCAAACTCTCCAGACCTGAATCCATTGGATTATTATGTGTGGGGCGTCGTGGAGAGAGATGTTAATAAACACCCCCACAACACTAAAGATTCTCTAAAAGCATCCATTGTCAGAGTGATGGACAACATAGATGAGGACCATCTCAAGCGCGCTTGCAGTCGGTTTAGGTCTCGAATCGAAGCTGTCATTGAAGTAGAGGGGAATTTCATTGAATGAAATTATTAAACAATACCTTAGCTTACATGTTTATATAATTGTTTTTGATTAAGAATATTTTTGTTTGATTTTTTTTATCATTTAATAAAATGGAAAATATGTTCTCATATACCTGACGCACCCTATATATATATATATATATATATATATATATATATATATATATATATATATATATATATATATATATATATATATATATATATACACATGTTGAATGGAAAGTAACTCCCTATTATTAAGTGCTCGTAATTTATTAATGAAATATAATTTTTACAAGTATTAAATACGATAAGACCGTGTATAGCATGGGTTTTATTCAAAATTCGATATGAGTCCAAAGTATCGCCACCAGCTTCTAAAGGTACCTGGAAACCGCATCAACTAATTTCGCAGGGAACTTTTTTTCTTTTTTCTGTTTTTTACTAATGAGTCAACGCTTATAAAGGCTAAAACCCCATTCGAAGATTGGAGCGAACAAGATGGATAGATTGACAGATAAATGGTGATGAATACTATGAGAGTATTGAAAACAGCAGCCGACTAGAAAAACAGCATTTTCCTTCATTGTCAAAAACGTAACTCGTGGAATGTGAGGACTGAAGGAAAAATAACGCATAATTCATAAATCTTGCTCCCTCTTCATTTCTTGTAAGAATTATATTTCAGTACTAACTTACAAGCATAACTTACAAGTATAGGGTGTTACTTTCCAATCACCCTGTGTGTATATATATATATATATATATATATATATATATATATATATATATATATATATAAATTGAAGATAGAAGCCTTTATCAATGCAAGATTAATGTAAAAAAATAATAATAATAATAATAAATTAATCTTGCATTGATAAAGGTTTCTATTTACAATTTTATAATACAGACCCACCAATTCTTTGAAATGAACGACCCATATATATATATATATATATATATATATATATATGAGAAAGAGAGGGGGTAGTTGAAGTCCTATAGAATGCTCGATTATTGTATAAGAGCATAATATTCATTTACTAATTATTTTGCAACAGTTCCAATCGTTTCATTATCTCAGGGTGTCACGATCAAGAAGGTACCTGGCTAAAAAGTGCTATTCGTCGTGTAGCTCATCAGCCATATTTCATCTGTAAATCGGAAGTGAGAAAGTTAGTAACACCTTCAATTTCTTGCATAGTGCATGCCGGACTTTTGAGCGAGGAAATGGTTATAAAGATTTTGATTTTTATTTGTTGGGGTAGTTTGATAAACAAATGCAGGCAGAGAACAATAATACTAATGAAATGGTTATAAAGAGTTTGTATTATATCATCGGCCTTTGGTGTTTTAATCATGGATTTAGTCGTTATGAATACCAGATTCTTTTTGTCAGTCTTTTTTATATAAAATAGTTTACTTGACTGATTCTTTTTTTTATTGTAAATGGCATTTTAATAATTTCGTTTCGATAAAGTTGTGCACAACTAAAAACAAGATCAATGAATGTTTTACCTCAGAAATGTAAGACTTCGGTTTCTATTTTTTATTTATTCATTAGATATTATGGATATTAAAAATTGTTATTTCTTTCATTATTATTTCGTTTTCTTATAAAATGTCATTTTACTATAATTATTTATACATGACTGAAACAGAAATTAATCAGAATTACTTCGATGTTATTCTGTCTTCAGCAATATGTACCGCCAGGTGGGATTAGATATACGAGATAGATTAAAGACAACTTCACATGTGTATGTATGTATGTATGTATGTACGTATGTATGTATGTATGTATGTATGTATGTATGTATGTATGTATGTATGTATGTATGTATGTATGTATGTGCGTGTGTGTGTGTCTTTGTGTTTTTCCTCGTGACAAAGTTACTTACAGATAGAATATTCTGAATAAGAAAATGTAATAGCAAAAAATAAACGCATTGATTCATAAAACGTACGGTTTTTCTCGCTATTTCCGATATTTTCATTATGTAAATGTAACTATACTTTTCACATAATGTTCCATCATTTTCCATTTTCATACATATGAAATATAAAAATATTTTATACATATGAAATATAAAAATATTTTATGCATATGAAATATAAAAATATTTTATGCATATGAAATATAAAAATATTTTATGCATATGAAATATAAAAATATTTTGTGCATATGAAATATAAAAATATTTCATACATATGAAATATAAAAATATTTTATACATATGAAATATAAAAATATTTTATACATATGAAACATAAAAATATTTTATACATATGAAATATAAAAATATTTTATGCGTATGAAATATAAAAATATTTCATACATATGAAATATTAAAATATTTCATACATATGAAATATAAAAATATTTTATACATATGAAATATAAAAATATTTTATACATATGAAATATAAAAATATTTCATATGTATATGAAATATAAAAATATTTTATGCATATGAAATATAAAAATATTTTATGCATATGAAATATAAAAATATTTCATACATATGAAATATAAAAATATTTTATACATATGAAATATAAAAATATTTTATACATATGAAATATAAAAATATTTTATACATATGAAATATAAATATATTTTATGCATATGAAATATAAAAATATTTCATACATATGAAATATTAAAATATTTCATACATATGAAATATAAAAATATTTTATACATATGAAATATAAAAATATTTTATACATATGAAATATAAAAATATTTTATACATATGAAATATAAAAATATTTCATATGTATATGAAATATAAAAATATTTTATGCATATGAAATATAAAAATATTTTATGCATATGAAATATAAAAATATTTCATACATATGAAATATAAAAATATTTTATACATATGAAATATAAAAATATTTTATACATATGAAATATAAAAATATTTTATACATATGAAATATAAAAATATTTTGTGCATATGAAATATAAAAATATTTCATACATATGAAATATAAAAATATTTTATACATATGAAATATAAAAATATTTTATACATATGAAACATAAAAATATTTTATACATATGAAATATAAAAATATGTCTCATTTTCAGAATACGCATTGATGTCTGCGAATAAAATGCTAACTCTGAAAGTCAGTTATTGTTCTTACTTTTACATTTGTCGTCGAATTAGCCTAATTATTTTGCAAAGCATAACAATATCGTACCTTTTTTTACAAACAGAATTTTACTTAGAAGTCATAATTTACTTAAACTTTAAGATTGTGTAAAAAAAAATCAAAATGGAATGAGCCATTAATAAATGTTCTAATTCAGAATGTTAAGACTTGGTTTCTATTTTTTATTAATTAGATATTATATATATATATATAATATATATATATATATATATATATATAATATATATATATATATATATATATATATATATATATATATATATAGTCTAAAGAAGCTTTGAGTTATCTTAAACAAAAAGACAAAAAAAAAGGAAAATGCAGTTTAAATTCACACAGAAACTAACCAAAACACAAAATAGTGCAGACTTAACATTCGTTGGAAAATTCATAAATAAATAAAATATATAATAGTAAGTAAATAAAATAAAAAGGGGGATTAAGTATCTAACAGTGAAACAAAAACAGGAGACCTTAACGTATGCATCTAATATTAACACGGGGATCATCAGCTGTTTACCATGTATATATATATAGCATAATATAAAATGAAATAATAAAATAAAGTGCGAATCAACGTATCTCAACGTCCTTAACTCATGAGTTTTCAAAGATAATTCCTCTCCTCAGAGGACCATTACCGCAGTGACGTTACTGCAGGTGATAAAATTACACTTTGAAAATATATAAAAATATATACAAAAATACATAAAAGTACATAACACATCAAATATATCAAGCCAAAAACATACTTATTTGTTAAAGTTATAAAATCCATCCAAGTCATACAAATTAAAACATATTTAGGAAAGATATCCAAGAGGTTGACTGAAGATTGATCCAGGTATTGAGTGACAGTCCAAAAGCGAAAAAAGTGAAAGAACTGAAAAACCGAAAAAGTTATCCAGTCGGGAAAAGCGTCCGCAATCGATGCAGTAAATTACAGTGAAAAATGCATCCAATGTTTATGTTAATTAATACAATGATAAATGAACCAAATCAAATAAAAAATTCAATAAACTCACTTTGTGTTGAAATCATAACGTTCAAAATTCAGGGTTCAAATGATTTGATCAGAGTAGCACAAACCAAAATTCGCTGGTTAAATGGAAAATCCGTTAAATCCGATTTGAATAGAATTAAATAAAAACTGAGTCAATATATTTGACCATTTCTTCTTCCGGGTCCGATAAAGATTATTCCAATGAATAAAATTAAATTTGAAAGTAATCACTCTCCCGCAAGCCAAGTAAACAAAACCCCTTCTCGCCGATCAGAACGCAATACTAAAGTCGCAGACTGCCTTCTTTTTCAAACGACGTTATCTGAGCGGAGGTTATATTTCGAAGTTAACAAAGAAAAAAACGTCACCACACACCGACAGATATATTAAATCAATTCAACTCATACCGGATGTTACTTGTCTGGGTCAAATCATAAGTCTAGGTCAAACAGGAAGGGGTGTGTAAATTTAGGTCTTGAATATCTTTCCTGAATATGTTTTAATTTGTATGATTTGGATGGATTTTATAACTTTAACAAATAAGTATGTTTTTGGCTTGATATATTTGATGTGTTATGTACTTTTATGTATTTTTGTATATATTTTTATATATTTTCAAAGTGTAATTTTATCACCTGCAGTAACGTCACTGCGGTAATGGTCCTCTGAGGAGAAGAATTATTATTGAAAACTAATGAGTTAAGGACGTTGAGATACTTTGCCTGAATTTTGAATTCTAATAAAATTTGATTCGCACCTTATTTTACTATTTCATTTCATATTATGCTATTAATGTTCTATCTCAGACATAATTATCACTCTTTTTAGCAACGCTAGGGAGCGCTAAGATCCGACACATGTGCGCATAACGCATGCACAAAATCAAATGTATGTGAGACACATTTTCTCAACTTCTTCACACACTCATACACACTTTTTTCAGATTTTCTTGAACCTATCTACGCGTTTTTACGCACGCAATCCAACTAGAAGCGAGCCTTTCTGGGTTCGCATTAAATAAATAGTATTTCGAACATATCGCTTTCGTTTTGTTCCTTGTTTCGTGTATTTGCTTGTACAATGAAATATATATGAAGGATTCTGCTCAAGGGAGGCTGCCAAAGCATCCGCAAAATGTTAATTACTTGACGTTGTTTCTCGTATGAGATATTATCATTGTTTAAATGCTTTACACAGTGATCCGCATCTTGGTTGTTTTTTGCGTTAGCACTATTACTTCTACTATACGCATGCATATTTGATTAAACCCTATTTGGTAGAACCTTTATATTTATACAATTTTAAGACAACTACGTGTGTGTGTATGTGTATGTGTGTGTATCTGTGTGTGTATGTGTATGTGTGTGTATCTGTGTGTATGTTTATGTGTGTGTATGTGTGTATGTGTGTATGTGTATCTGTGTGTATGTGTATGTGCGTATATGTGTGTGTCTGTGTATGTGTTTATGTGTGTATATGTGTGTGTATGTGTATATGTGTATCTGTGTGTGTTTATAATATTTGTTTATAAATTTTTTAAAACTCTTCAGATATCTTACGTGTATCTGTATCAATACAAATAAGATACATAACAGATACTACACCCCGATCCCAGCTCCCTTGAGAATCTATTTCTACCGCGTATTGTTAGATAGACTAGACTGTAATGCCTAGGTAAGGAAATTAGTCTCGAAGAAGGAAAACTATGAAATAATACCCCAATACTGCCAGTTAGATTTTGACACGTTGAGCACCATGTAGCTGTAGTGTACAGTAATCACTTGTTTGGTGAAGAGAGTGGGTCGTGTCCTATGCATTGCATGTTATGCAACGGTTATCTAGTTCATGCTGGGCAACCAAATGTTGAACCAAGGAGAAGGCTTACAAGTAATGTATTCCCGATCTCTAACTCGAGAATTTGGAACAGGGGCCGATGCTGCTAGCATAGGCTGTATGTGTTTGTTATTATAGGGTGTTCCTAGGAAAGTGTGAACCCTGAGTTGGAAAGATTGTATGAACTTTAAATTACATATAAATTACATGAAATTGTTCATGTTGTTAAGATTTGAGAAAACGAATAAGAAAAGAAGAGGTGGGGAATTGGATGAGAAATGAAGGGGGAAGGGCGAAAGAAGAGATAGTAAAAAAAATGAAAAGAAAGAGAGAGAGAGAGAGAGAGAGAGAGAAGAGACAGAGAGGCAAAGAAAGAGAAGATAAAAGGGTGGAAATGAAGAGACGGAAGAAAGAGAATGAATGTGAGAAGAAAGGAGATAGAGAGATGATAAAAAAGAAGAGAAGAGAGGTAGGAATAAAGATGTGGAAATAAG
Source organism: Sepiola atlantica (assembly GCA_963556195.1). NCBI lineage: Eukaryota > Metazoa > Mollusca > Cephalopoda > Sepiida > Sepiolidae > Sepiola > Sepiola atlantica. Next base: position 8,840,038 of record OY744523.1, read on the forward strand.
CAGGGGAGAAATATAGATAAAAGGTGTGAAATGAGAGTAAATGAAGAAAAGAAGGAAAGAAAAGAAAGCAAAGAGGAGAGAAAGCAATATAAAGGGAGAGTGTGGAGAAAGAAACGAGAGGGTGGAAAAGAAAGAGAGAAGAGACAAGAGAAAGAAAGAAAGAAAGAAAGAAAGAAATGGAGGGAGGAAGAAGAGGGGAAAGAATAGAGAACGAATGAAGGGGAGGTCAAGCAAAAAAAAAGAAAGAAGAGTAATGAGAGAAAAAAAGACAAAGAAAGAAAGAAAGAAAGAAATAAAGAAAGAAAGGGAGAGAGAAAGAAAGAAAGAAAGAAAGAAAGAAAGAAAGGGAGAAGAAAAAAGAGGCGTAGACATTTACCGGAAAGAAGGAATGAGATGAAAAAAAAGCGGGAGAACTGAGCAGGTAAAATAAAGGGGGGGGAGATGAACTTGCGACATATAGAAAGACTTCTAAAAAGCTCTTAATGGAGTCACTTTTAGTTACAAAAAGATAAAAGCCTCTTCATAGCGCTCGGCACATACGCACACGTATGTACACATGTATGTATACATGTATGTACACATGTATGTACACATGTGTGTATGCATACATAAAACCATACGAATACGCGATACACACAAGCAGTAAATCGATAGTAAAAAAAAAAATATATAACATAAATAAACTAGAAAAACGTGAGCCGTTGGGTCACCCACTGAGCTCAGATTTAATTGTTCTAAAGGGGAAAAGTGAGTTTGCAAAGCCAGTTAAATATTGTCTGTCTGTCTGTATGTTTCTCTTAATCTCTCTCTTTCTCTCGCCCTCTCTCGCTCTCGCTCTCTCTCTCTCTCTCTCTCGCTCTTTCTCTCTCTCTCTCTCTCTCTCTCTCTCTCCCTATATATATATATATATATATATATATATATATATATATATATATATATGTAGAGAGAGAGAGAGAGAGAGAGCGCAAGAGAGGGCGGGAGAGAGAGGAGAGAGATATCTTTATGCAAACATTGTTAAAAATAACAATTCGTCTGTTTAATTATACCGTTTTTTTATTTTTTCAATTTTTCTGATGTTTTATTTTGTATTAAAATCAAAACAATTACTAAATGTCCCATAGGTATCACGAACGTTTTCGATTCTTCGTCGAATCATCCCCAAGTGTCAAAAGCAAATTAATTAAAAAAACTGGAGAAAAAAGAGAATTTTTTTTTGAAAGACAGCGGATGAACGTGCAGATAATGTTTTTCACATTGTTCCAGGAAAGACGTTGACAATTTCAATTCAGCGACGCTGGAGTGGAATCACAGAACAAAATCGCATTAAGCTAAGCATTTTAAAATGTTGCCACTGGTTTCGTACGTGATGTTATTAACTGTAGTTTGTTGTATTTTAATGTAGATAGCTTCCAGTATATATATATATATATATATATATATATATATATATATATATATATATATATATATATATATATATATATATATATATACAGGGTGGGCCAAAATAAGGGTCCTATCTTTAAATTTGAATAACTTGAATTTGAATAACTTCCACAAAATAAAAGTTAAACTCACCAAACTTTATGTGTGTGTAGACTGACCCTTCCGAGATTTTTTGAAATAAACAAAACAAATTTTAGCCGAAAAACACTTCTTAAAACTTACAAAAACTAAAGTATTTTTTTTTACACTGTTTTGAGTTTTTTAAGCAAAAATAATGTTTTCTAAATGAGGGTACGTTCCTTAGGGCTAATACGGCTCATGCTTGCTTCGGAAGGGGTCCTTTACTTATTCTAAAAAAAAAAATTTTTTAAATCAATAAATAAAAAAGTTATGAATTTTTAAAAATAGGACCCTTATTTTTGCCCACCCTATATATATATATATATATATATATATATATATATATATATATATATATATATATATATACATCATAATGACGTTGACACGTCGGTTCTCGTTGAACCTGGCCAGTACGAGATGATTGACCGTTTGGGAATACCAGGTGCTGTATGTGGGAGGACGTCGACACACCTTCCTGCATGAACTGCAAAACCAAATGTCGTCATCTCCCCTAACCGGGATATACATGCGACTGTGTACCGTTTGAAAATTTAATATTCCTTAGAAACTTCCTCCTTGGGAGAAAGCAGGCTCGACCCTCCTATAATAATGAACTCTTCAAAAAAAAAATATTTTTCCCTTGTTTATTATTACCTTCGATTGTCAATAAACACAGAGAGAGAGGGAGGTTAGGGAAGCGAGAGTGATAGACGGTGACGGATTGAAAGTTAGTAAGAAATGGATCACTTGGTGAATTAATTGCAAATTACGCCTAATTAAAATAATTCAAATGGAAGATGTTTTTTTGTTTTCAATAAGGAATATTTTAGCATGTATTTTCTGTGAATATATAGAATAAAAATTCGGGGATTAAACGTTGATTAACTCATCTTTAGTATAATACTAGACGTATCCGTGACCCGTTCAGTTAAAATCACTACCATTTTCCCAAGGTCTAGAGATTCTGGTCTAGAAAGCGGCCCTCTTCCGGTTCAGTCGATATGTATCCATTAAGCCAATCCAGCAGTTTCTTGTGTATGTGTATACGTATATGTATATAAGTTTAAATAATCTATTATATAAAGGGCAAGTGTGTGTGTGTGTGTGTGTGTGTGTGTGTGTGTGTGTGTGTGTGTGTGTGTGTGTGTGTGTGTGTGTTTCCAGCTAAAAACTACAAAGTTGGTGTATTCTTGATCGGCGTCACCCTGGTGTAATAACATCTAAAATGTAAACATATATATTCATTCTTTGTAGGTCAACTGGGCCAGGTTTCGTCAAGGGGGTGACGTTTTTTCAGCCATTTCTAATGTTATCTATTATATAAAGTAAAGATGAATGACTTACATTATTATTATTTTCAATAGAGAGAAATAGCCTGGGCGGAGGTTAAAGAGGGTGGGGGGTAGAGTGATGTGGATACACGAGAAAAAGGAAAAGAGAGAAAGATAAAGAGACGGATTAAGAAAGGCAGAAAGAAGTTTTAATATAAAGATGTTACACACACTTTTAACTCTTCTATTTCTATTTTTATGGCCCGGGCAACGCTGGGTAGCCCTGCTAATAATAATAATAATAATAATAATAATAATAATAATAATAATAATAATAATAATAATAATAATCATCATCATCATCATCACAATGCCCTACACCGAAATGATCATGCACAATGCTCTACACCCAAAAGACGATACGGACAGACTCTACATGAAAAGAAACGAAGGGGGAAGAGGACTGGTAAGTATAGAAGATTTTGTGGAAGACTAAAAAAAGAGCTGGAGAAATACATAACTCAAAACACGGAAATCCTTATCACCTCAACAAGAGACACCGTTCCAACGAGCAACTCGGGAAGCACCGAAACCAGAAACAAGACGACAAGAAAAGAAAAGTGGGAAGAAAAACAATTACATGGACGCTTCAGAAGACTGACAAGAGAAGAAACCAACGGAAATAGCTGGGCATGGCTAAGAAAATGACACTTGCACGGAACAATGCAATTAGGAAAACTACTTTAAAGCTGAAATTGATAAAACCTAGGAAAACAGTAAATGCAGACTGTGTGGACAAAGAGACAAAACAGTAAATCATATAATAAGTGAATGTAGCAAACTAGCCCAAAAAAGAATACAATAACAGACATGACTGTGTGGGGAAAGCAGTACACCGGAACTGTGCAAACAATTGAATTTCGAATACACAGACAAATGGTACAAACATAAACCAGAAACAGCACTGGAAAACGAAAAACACAAAATCCTCTGGAATATGGATATACAAACAGACAAACTCATACAAGCAAGGAGACCGGATGTTATAATAATCAACAAGAAGGAAAAATCTTGCAAAATCGTAGACTTCGCCGTTCCAGCAGACCACAGAGTGGACATCAAAGAGACGGAAAAACGAAGTAAATACACAGAACTAGCCAGAGAACTGAAAGGAATATGGAGCATGAAGAAAGTCAGTATAATACCAATAATCGTAGGAGCACTAGGAACAATCCCAAAAAAATTTGAACAAAGACTGGGAGCAATTGGAATCAAAGGGATCATTGGAACTATGCAAAGGATGGCAATGATCAAAACAGCAGCAATCTTAAGGAAAATCCTCGAATGCGGAAACCAACCCGCATAAGCTACGAAGGGGCACATGGAATCTACAACAGGAAGAAAACAAAACCACGAAAAGAACACCATATCACAAACAAATGAACAGAAAATGCAAGAAACATCACGTCATGAGCCCCCCCCCCGCCCAATAAATTACATCGGCCTCAGCTGACACGACACAAAAATAAACCAATGAACACAAATAGTAAGAAACCCCATAAGCTCCCCCAAAAAAATTAAAAATTAAAAATTAAATTTTTTTTAAATACATTTAAAAAAATAATAATAATAAATAAATAAATAAATAATAATAATAATAAAAATGAAAAAAAAAATTTTTATTTTTGAAATGGTACAAGCCTAGGCTGACGCTACACAAAATATTTGCATAGGGTCAAGGAGGATGAGAAGACCGAGGAGGGACAGCACAAACCAGACCTCCACTAGAAGTGCAGAGAGTGCTGGAACCTTGGGGGGGGGGGCTTATTGCCACTCAAATCCCAGAGAAGACTAATGGTCCTTAACAGCAAGAAACCAATGGTAAACGGCTGTTGCGATATTGCAAGGTTATTTGCGGTGGCTATCGAAAAGAGGTGGAGGATACTGGAAATCTGGGGAGACTTGTTGTCACTCAGAAAACCGGCTCAACCCGTGCAGGGTGAATGGTTCACGGGAAAAACAAGAACCCAACAAACACGAACCATTCTTATACTGTTGCAAACATGCGGTATGTTTTGATTCTCACTGGACGCTCAAGACTCATATCCGTGTGTCAGCTCAGACGTTTTTGTGTGCACAAATAAACACTATAAGAACGGATATTGTTAAAAATGCGTTCATCCAATCTGCGCGTTTAGCAATGAAAATGCCCTTCAAACTTAAGCGTGACAGACCCCAAAAAGATTTTGCTGTCCCAGCAGTCACAGGGTAAACCACAAAGAGACAGAACCCGGAAGAAAATAGACAGAACTCGCCAGAGAACTGAAAGGGATATGGAACATGAAGAAAGTCAATATAATAGCAATGATCGTATGAGCATTAGGAACAGTCTCGAAAAACAAAACAGTCAAAAAAGACCAGGAGAAATTGGAATCAAAGGGAAGACTGAGACTATACAACGGCTGGCTATGATGAAAGCAGCTGAAATATTGCGGAGACCAACCCACATAAACTACGAACCCTAACCAGCTACATTGAAGTTGCAATAAAAATAAAACAAAAAAGTGGACAGAACACCATGTGAACTTAAGCGAACTAAAACTGCAAGAAATCTTATTTAAAAATGTTTATCGAAAGAGGTAGAGAGTATTGGAAATATGGGGAGACTTATTGTCACTCGCACTCCAGGGACAACCATCGGTTAAGATCAGTGAACAATAACCGATGATGACTGGTGTGAGAATTCCTAGAGAGTAAATAATAAAAATGAATAACAATGTAACTCGAAAGGATTATTTTTTAAGTGGAGAGAGATTGGAAGTCATAACATTACTTTTACCTGACGTAAATAAGGCGAGCAATGGGCCTATTAGAATCTGGGTAATAGTGGGTCAAAAAGATCTGACATAATATGACGTAAAATTAGTATTATATAAACTTACCCTGGCTAACACGTAACGTTCTTATAGCATTGAAAATACGATTTGTGCATTTGCTACGTTGTTGAGGCGTTACAATCAACTATTTTCCTGTGCCAAACCACGGCCATCGTAAGGGAGGCCAGAGTGCTGGAAAATGACGTCATGCTATAAAGTAACAAACGAGATTTGTCGAACAGTCAGACTATAGGTATTTTGATTCCTCTCTTCACTAAAAACTTCATCAAAATTCAGGAAATCAACCAATTTTAATGAGAATTTCAGTATTTATTAGTTAACAATCACGGGATATAATAAACCCATTACTTTATTCGAAATCTTAGTGTAAATGTATCATTTCCTGTAATTTGCGTAGGCTAGACAGCAAACATTAAATTAATTATAAAATGGTGTTGTTATATTTTTTTAATTTTAAAACATGAAAATGTTTCTTTTAAAAATAATTTGTCTGATTTAATATTTATTCTTTAAATAAGTTCATTATTTTCGGTCTACATCGAATCAAAAGTTAAACTACACGGAAATATCTCTTAGAAACACAAGAAGACAAATCCCTATTCTTAGGCAGTTTTATTTGTTATATAAACATTTCATTATGTTTAGTTTGAGCTGAATAATTTGATAAGAGTTGCCCTCATTTCCGAAAAAAAATATTTCTTGATTTTTTTACTTAAAGGTAAATAAATCATGAAAGATTACGAATTCAGTAAAGTAACACCAAATCAATTCTTCAAAATAATTAATTAATAGAACATTTATTGAAATAAATAAAATTGTGTGTTTTTATTGTTTTGTTTTTTAATAATTTGATAAGAGTTGCTCTCATTTCCGAAAAAAATAAATGTTTCTGAATTTTTACTTTTAAGTAAATCAAACATGAAAGATTATGAATTCAGTAAAGTAACACAAAATCAATTCTTCAAAATAATTAATTAATAAAACATTTATTAAAATAAATTCGAATGTATATATTTTTTGTTTTGCTCTTTGTTTTTTTTGTAAAACGAACAATTTATTTACAATATGGTAAACTGTTGTAATAAATTAATGCAGTCATTTGGGGGGGGCAAATGAACAGTTTATTTACAATATATTATTTGAATATCTCGCTTATTTTGTTGGATTTTCGCACACGTTTTGGACGAAACTTAGTCTTAAAAAAAATTCTAATTTTTTTTTAAGACTTGAAATTCGAACTTTAATGTAATGCTTTAATCGTTGGACGCCATTTTGTAATTTCCTCTGATTTTCTTTCGCGTTTTACATCTATAAAAAAGAAATACATTTGAAAAAGGGAACACATTAAAAATGATTTCCAAGTTAATGAATAATCCTTAGGAGGGTAGCCGTGTTATGGTAGGGGAATAAAGTCACAATAGCAGGAACAAGTTATCAATAATTTCCAAGTGAATGAATAATCCTATGGACGTGCGTCTGCTCACTCTGATTTCTTGCTCTGATTACAGATGGACGCATGCGCATTAAGCATTTCGAGCACTTCCGGTTCGCATTGATAGTTGTGCTTACTCCCACTGTCAATGACGTCACCAGAAAAAGTCGACTCAGTTGACAGACCTACTTTATGATGACCGTGGCCCAACTCACCACTAAAATTGACACGACGTTATGAAAAGATTCCGGACTGGTCAAATGCCACCAGAATACATTTTCTTCACTTAACTATAGAGTGATCAAAAAATATCACTCATGAAATCGTTACTAAAATTTGGTAAAAATAAACTTCAGTCTATGCCTGACTTGTCCACCAAGTTTCATTCATGAATGTCCAACAGTCTTTGTTTTATTACCATCCAATGATAAGCAAACAACGTAAAAAATTGTAAATAAATTTGACATACTCCTTTCTTGGCACTGCCATGTTTTGGATGTGATGACCCGCTTGATTTCAAGAAATGTCTGGGGGTTGTTTTGAAATGCTTTATCTTTGAGATAACTCTACAGATAAAAATCTGGGAGTTAAGGTCCGGTAAGTGTGAAGCTCATTAATGATCACACTTCTTACTAATAAAAGGATCACCAAAGTGTCCCGTATATTATTGAATGGCGATAAAACAACGACTGTTAGACATCCATGAACGAAATTTGGTGGAAGTGTTAGACATGGATTGAAGTTTAGTTTTACCCAATATGGCTGAATTGCAAAAAGGATTGGTAACTTATATATATATATATATATATATATATATATATATATATATATATATATATATGATCTTGAGCTTATATGACACAAGGCTATTAATAAAGGGTGCTCCATTGAGATCAAATCTATTAACTATTTCATACTTCGGCCATGTTGAAATGATTTTCTACATTTGCTAGAGTTTTTCATTTTTCATGATGCGTCGTTATAAGTTTGATGTGTCGAGTAACTTAAGACACTAACAATGCATTTAATTACGTGACTTGCGTCACTACGTCAGACAGATTGTCGAGTATGGCGATAGTGTCCGCAAAGTGTAATGGTGTCCCATACTTTATAAAAGGAAGATACGCTGTGCAATTCAAGGATAACTTAATGTCCGGAGAATAAAAGTGACACATTAAAGAGGGGATGAAAGGGGGTAGGGGGAGGGGGGAGAAGTGAGAGAGGCGTGAGAGATAGAGAGGGAGAGAGACGGATAGACAGACAGACGGAAAAAAAGAGACAGACATACAAACAGAAAGAGATAAAGAGAGAGAAAGAGAGACGGAGAGAGAGAGGGAGAGAGAGGGGGAACAAAGAAACAGAGAAAGACAGACACGGATAGGGGAGAGGGCGATCGCTTAAGAAACAAAATGGTACGCGTAAGCAAATAGGACCAGTGGATAGGATACTATACCTGAATTACAGATGGACCAAAACAGCGCTCTCTCTCTCTCTCTCTCTCTCTCTCTCTCTCTCTCTCTCTCTCTCTCTCTCTCTCTCTCTCTATCGTTCTTTCTCTCTCTCACCCCTTCTATTTGGCCCTGGCTTCCATCAATTTTATTTTCTTATTTTGGGCTCCGATAAATTCGACTTCATATTGAGCCATAAACACATTACAATTCTTAATTAATCACAAATACATTATAATTCTTAAACACATTAGTAGTCTAAACACATTTAAACGCATAATCATAAAAAACATATAATATACGCATTTCTTATTCTAAACACATTATAATTATAAACACACCCTAAATAGATTATATTAAACATATCATGAACACATTATCATTTAAAACAGCATAAGTACATTATCCTTCGAAACACATTCGAAGCATAATCCTAAACACATCATACCACGCCTTACCATTCTAAACACATTTCCATTCTAATAACATCATAAACACATAATTATTTTAAACTTTTGTAAACAGATTATCATTCGAAACACATCCTAAACATGTTATCATTCTCTAACACGTCCTTATAAAATTATCACATCTTAAACTTGTTGCAATTCTAAACATCATAAACACATTAGTATTCTAAACAGATTATGCATTCTTGTCACATGCTAAACACATTATTAGTCTTAGTCTGTTGTGTCGCAGTCTGACAGTTAAGCAGTAATAAATACACTTAGAATTCAATGATGGTGGAAATCAACTATATTTTTATTTCTGACGGGATCATTTTGGCAGTGAGGGGTGTTTATCTCTCCACAAAATCACTTCCTTTTGAAATTTCACTTCCTCCGGAAGTTCTATCTTTTTCTGTTTTCATCAATGTCCGAAGGGCGGAGAGGGTCGCTTACATTTACTGCAGCGTTTCTATTCTGGTGATACTTGGGGTTTCGGTACTTCAAACAAATAATACGACTAACTCTCTTCTTTGCGATGATTTCATTTAGGTGTAGACCTCTCATTACTTTTGTTTTCACAAACCATTTGGAATGTTTAATAATATTCACTAGTTTTTCTAATTTATTTCTCAATAATTTCCAGCTCATTTTTCCATTTTATAATTTTTAACAAAGTGTTTGGCTTGAAAAAAAATTTAGTATCTATTTTCATTTTTTTCTTTTCTGAAATACTAATCTAATCTTTTTTGCAATTTACGAAAATTATACTCGGGTTTAGAATTATCCGATACACTCTGAAGATGAATTGTGCATTTTTATGTACTCAGCTCATCTGAGAGATGGCCTCTGATTGTGCAAGCCAGAAATGAAGTTAACTGTTTGCACCAATCAGCGCCGAGGTTATGAATTAAGATTAAAAATCAAATAATCAGTCAAGACAGGTTAGAGTTAGGGTTAGGGTTTATCCTCTGTTAGACAAGTTGTTGTTGTTTTTTTTACTCTTGCAAATGACCACACCAATTCTACCACCCATATCAATCCTTTATGAACAACTTCTCCCAGTTCATGTCAGCCAGTCAAAATTCACGTACAGCAGAGAAATCCTGAATCAAATCCAGATCTGAAATGGAAGACTTACATCAATTCCATTGCTGGAAAAATGGTTGGATCATTCTACCGCTCCGGAAAGTCTGTGACTCCTGGCGCAATCCTCTGCCAAGATGGAGTACTGCTGTCACATTTGGGGAGGTACTGCTCAGAGCACTTTTTCTTGCTTTGACAAAGTACAAAATCAACTACGCAATCTAGTGGGAGTGATCTCTTTTGTTCTCTACCTCCCCTTTCACACAGAAGAGACGTTGCTAGTCTCTCTCTGCTCTATTGTTATTTCCATAGAAAGAGCTCGACTGAGCTTCACTCTCTGGTTCCTCCTCGTAAAGCTTTCACAGCAAGAACTCATCTTCCTACCACAGCTGCAAGAAACTTTCATTTCATCCTCCTCCGTGTTTCTACCATCAAACAGAATTTCTATGAACAGAGGTTTATCCCAAAAAATTCCCATCCGTGAAACGTCGGGGGGGGGGGGCACAACATGGTCATCTTCAAATCTAATGTCAATAAACACGTGTCATAAACCGCCGTCCTCCTCATAAGTAACCAAATGTTATTCATTCGAATCATTATTATTTACAATCCTCTCATAATATTTATCATCATTCAATCTTCATAGAATGAATATTGATTAATCTTCATTCTATTTCGTAAGGTAAATAATTAATAAACAAAAAAAATGTATTGGGGGTGGGATACATGCTAATTGTTAATACGGAAGACTATTCTGTTCATAAGTGACTACGATTGAGTCACGTGAGCCAAAATGCTGGCGCCGGGGGCTGGGCGGCGTTGGGCGTCGGTGGGCGGCCTGGGCTGGGGGTAAAAGTGCCACCCTGATAAAACTGATTTTTACTTGTAATTAAAATCTCCTCGATAATTTTTCATAATCTTTGGTGAAAATACATATTTTTTGCCTGACACGTAAGTATATGCAGGATTTTTTATTTGGAAATGCCTTTTTCGTATCTGCTTTCAGCTGTAAAAGCAAATCAAAAATCATTATAATTTGGATTCTTCGTTCTTTGCGTGTGTCACGAAATTAAACGGAAGATGACTTTCCGATTTTACACGCCTCTGGTACAATTTCCTTTATTTGTAAAGGATGTAATCGAATATCCGATCCAAAAAAATATTTTTCTAGTAATCTTACTTCGGTAAAAAAAAAAAAAAAAAACATTTTTTATTCTTGCTATTGACAAATATTATGCATTTAATGATCACGAATTTCCATCAATAGATATCAAAAGAAAGGGATATAACTCTTTACGGAGTTGTTTCCCTTGAATAATTGTTTTAAATGTTCGATATTGCTGGGTTTTTTTTACGAACAACCTGCAGACACGGCCACCGTGTCTCCAGTGTTAGAACCTGCAGACACGGCCACCGTGTCTCCAGTGTTAGAACCTGCAGACACGGCCACCGTGTTTGCAGTGTTAGAACCTGGAGACACTTTAAATTCGTTTCGTTTTCGCTTTCGTCAGACACCGTTTTTTTTTTTCGCTTTCGTCTTGTTAAGTTAGTGTATTTCACGAGTTTTAAATTAGCGTCCATAAAAAGAGCTAAAGTAAAACAGGCAAAACAAAAATTCAAGTAAGTTAGCTATATACATTTATTTACTATTACTTAAAGTAGGTATCCCAAACTACCCAGTTTTAAACATTGATGTGAACTCGGCAACGGAAAACTCGGCAACGGAAAATTACGTAATATGGTATCTTTTGTTTATTAAATTGTTAGGTGAAAGTACAGAATAGTTAACAAAGCCCCCTCACCCCATGTTAAGAATGGCTTTCTAAATGATGTTATTTGTAAATCACTGTGAGAAAAAGTGGGTAATCCATCGTTTCACAACTAAAATGACAGACAATGTATTTTTCTGATTTGCTTTCCGACCATACAACGATTTATTTGAAAAAAGAATTTCTTCTTTTTTTTATTTAAGTATTAAATAAAGTTGTTAGATAAAACAAGTTTTAGGCAAGATGAAAAAAAAAACACTGAATTAATGACCATTGGTGCTTATCTGTTTTATGGTGCTAATTTACTGTAGGACCCGCGCTACCGTTTTTTTTTCTTTACCCCCTTTTCGTCTGTTAGCTGTTATTATAAATGTCCTACAGTAAATTAGCACCACAAAACAAATAAGCACTAATCTTCATTAGCAAAAACTCAAAATCGCACTGAACAAAAAAAAAAAAAAAAAAACAGCTAACAGAATGAAAAAGGGGTAAAGAAAAAAAAAGGTAGCGCGGGTCCTACAGTAAATTAGCACCACAAAACAAATAAGCACCAATCGTCATTATCAAAAACACAAAATCGCACTGAACAAAAAACAAAAAACAACAGCTAACAGAACGAAAAAGGGGTAAAGAAAAAAAAAGGTAGCGCGGGTCCTACAGTAAATTAGCACCATAAAACAAATAAGCACCACTGGTCATTATCAAAAACTAACAAAAAACAAACAAACAAACAAAAAAATGACTACGAAAAGAAAAAACAAAAGCAGAATTATTCCAAGAATTTTGAAATAAATAATTTCCTAATTCTTTTTTCTTCAATAAAAGTTCTATGAAATGACAAAAAAATCCTTTTCGGAGAAATTACGTACTTAAAAAAGAGCGAAAGAGAGCGTTAGCGATTTTCTGGAGGTTTTCTTTCCAGATTTAGCGGGTTTTCAAAATCGCTAGCGGGTTTTGAAAAGTTTGAAAAGTAGCTCATTTACCGATGACTATTCTATACAATTACCAAAAGTTGTCATTCATTGTGTAATTAGAAAACCGCGTCGTATTATTTCTGCAATGTTATTTAATTCGAGAGCTTAATTTTTCTTAGAGTTATACTGATTTAATCAATGCGGAATTAAGGGATTTCTTTTTCATAAAATATGATAACTATATTTTAAAAGATATTTTTTTACGAAATAATACATTTGCACTGGGCTTTCTAATAAAGTAATAGGTTAACCGGGTATATGTTACGACGCTCAGCAGAGTAAAAACGCTAAAAAAACAAATATACAACAAATAAAAGTAACTGTTGTCGATAAAAGTTAATTTAAAACTGACCTGTGATATTTGTTTGTATTTTTAAACCGTTCCAACTGCTATTTATTAGAAATCAGTAGTTTTGTCACACGAACTTGCAAAAAAAAATGGCGCTTGCTCGTAAGGAAGTGAGCACAAGACGCCATTTGTCTAGAAAAAGTACGAGTTAAAATGTGATGATTACTGAATAATTTTGATTATTTTATTATATAAATAGATAAATTCATAAAAAATAAACTGTATTCTAATATAATATCTGCTAATATAACACGTCTATGTCTTCTATTATAGCAAGTCTTCTTAAAACGCGTTAAAATACGCTAAAGAAATACTGGCGGTGTCGTAAACTGAATGAGTTTTATTTTGTGTACATGCCACCGTGTCTCTAATATACAACGCGGCTGACACTGCAGACACGGTCGCCGTGTCTGCAGTGTTTGAACCTGTAGACACGGTGGCCGTGCCTACAGGCTCTGCCTTTTTTTTACAATTAAGTTATAACAAACCTTTTTCCGGTTACTATATGCAACGATTTTAGTATTCTTGTACACCGCCGCTAAAAAAAAAAAAGAACACCGCCAAAAGATGAGATTCTACTTTTTTAGGCGATTACGCATACACACTCTGAAAAGCTTTGCAAAAAAATAAATAAAACAATTATTTCAAAATTTAGAGGGAGAGATCAGTTTCGTATATAATTTAATCGTAAAACAATTTCTAATTTCCGGGCCATTCCAGGCAGTTAACAACTTTTTTTTTTCCATTAGAGGTAAATTCTCTGCGTTTTTGTTGGGGGTCAGTTATTTTAGGCAATTACCTGTTGTTTTGCGCCCTTGCCACTCGGTCTTAGGGTTAATGGTAAAAAAGATTGGTTAACAGCTCTTAAAAGCTAGAATGTCCCGGAAATTTGAAGGATCATTTTATGTTAAATTTAAATACGAAACTGTACCCCATTCTAAATTCTGAAATTATTGTCTGTTTATGTTATTTCTTCTTCGTTCCGCCAAATTTTTCAGTGTTCACACGTAATCGTCTAAAACAGTAAAATCTCAGGCGATCCTGGATAAGCCGTAACCGATTTGAGGGAAATAACTCTATTTTTCTTAGACGCCGCTATTCCGAATCCGCTGTAACTTTGGCAAGGGAGATCACTCTTTTTTATCGCTGCATGAAAGAAAATGCGAATGTTTTTGTAAATGTCCGTTTTTATTTCCATGTCACAAACTTTATAAACTTTATAACAATTAATAAAAAATAAAAGAAAGAAAGAAAATGCGAATGTTTTTTGTAAATGTCCGTTTTTATTTCCATGTCACAAACTTTATAAACTTTATAACAATTAATAAAAAATAAAAGAAAGAAAGAAAATGCGAATGTTTTTGTAAATGTCCGTTTTTATTTCCATGTCACAAACTTTATAAACTTTATAACAATTAATAAAAAATAAAAGAAAGAAAGAAAATGCGAATGTTTTTGTAAATGTCCGTTTTTATTTCCATGTCACAAACTTTATAAACTTTATAACAATTAATAAAAAATAAAAGAAAGAAAGAAAATGCGAATGTTTTTGTAAATGTCCGTTTTTATTTCCATGTCACAAACTTTATAAACTTTATAACAATTAATAAAAAATAAAAG
>OY744523.1:8859904-9024904 GCA_963556195.1 Sepiola atlantica
GGAATATTATGTCATGCGGAGCTTGGATCGAACTGTACTAACGGCAATTAAGATTGTAATATATATATATATATATATATATATATATATATATATATATATATATATATATATATATATATATTAATAAAAGGTGGAAACTTAAAAACTAATTTTCTCCAGTTCATTACACCTCTGTATTGTATTGCCTTCGATAAATTATTTGTATATCCATATTAAACAATGTTTCAAGCAAACTACATTAATATATATATATATATATATATATATATATATATATATATATATATATATATATATATATTGTATATATATATATTGTATGAAAATATATTGTATGAAAATATATTTATGACAATTAATCTACACAGAGGCGTCCATGTTTCATCCCCGTAGGGAATCGCCAGGCTTAGTGTATGGATTTTTGTGATTGATTGTTTTTATATATCCATATCGTGTTTTAACTAACCAATCAGATTCGTTGTGATTTCCCTCTCGCGGGTTAAAGTTTGCATTAAACAAAGGTTCAGCCGATCTTTACTTAACACTCTTTTATTTTATTTTGTTTGGGTTTGGAGAATCCTTTTAGTAAGTATGTCGAATTAAAAGGTAGCATTATTTTAGCACGTGCGAGATTGGAATAATTCATTTTATTTTCATTTTATATTCATTTTATTATTTGTTAATTTAGTTTAGTTTTTATTTATAGATTGATTTATTGTGTATATAGTTATCCTGAAGTGAAGTTTATTCTATGTCAACAGTTTGTTGCTATTTCGGTTCTACTGTTTAGTAATTTGTTGGGATTATTAAAATTTAAATTTTCAAGCTTCTTATTGACAAATATTTGTTTTTTCGCCAGTCGGCGATTCTAACCGTTAGGCTATCAGCAGCCAACCATGAGTAAGTGAAATCTTAATATCTATTTATATAGTTTTTAGAATAAATAAATAATTTATTTTAAAAACATAAAAAAATGCGTTGTCCAGGTTTTTTAAATGTTCTCCTTATTATTGCCATTTCATCAACGCTTCAAGTGTGGACTTTTCATTCTACCCTATTAACGTAACCGCGGCATATCAACATTAATCGACGATAACATCAAGACGAATTCTAACTTGACTGCGATTAAACGAAAAAGAAGAGAACAAATATGCTTATACTTTTGACAAGGGTGTATGTCACCGAAAGTGCTCAAG
The DNA here is from genome assembly GCA_963556195.1 of Sepiola atlantica. Classification (NCBI taxonomy): domain Eukaryota; kingdom Metazoa; phylum Mollusca; class Cephalopoda; order Sepiida; family Sepiolidae; genus Sepiola; species Sepiola atlantica. Next base: position 8,861,104 of record OY744523.1, read on the forward strand.
TTTTTAAGATAATAAATAATTTATTTTAAAAAAACATAAAAAAGTGTTGTCCAGGTTTTTCAAAATCTTCTCCTTATTATCTATTTATATAAAGTTAGGTATGTGTATATGTTTATATATTTCTATATACAGGATTCACACCTAAACTATATAAAGTTAGGTATGTGTATATGTTTATATATTTCTATGTATAGGATTCACTACTAAACTATATAAAGTTAGGTATGTGTATACATTTATATGAAGTTCGGTATGTGTATACATTTATATATTTGTATGTATATGATTCACTCCTAAACTATATAAAGTTAGTTATGTGTATATGTTCATATATTTCTATGTATAGGATTTACTACTAATTAATTTTGGAACAGAGGTGCTAGATGCAATGGCGGGTTAGGGTTAGTTTAAGCAAAGGGGGGAGGGGAAGATGGGATGAAAACTCTTCGTGAAAATCCGATTTTTGTGAAATTTTTTACAATATGTATAAGAACTTGAATTAATAAATACTCCCCGAATTACAGTTTCTTTGGGGTATTTTAAAGGGCATTTAGAAGACATAGTATGGGCACAACCTCCCATTTGAATATTTAAATATTTCAGATTTGCATTAAATTTGATCCATAATTTGATCCATAATCATTGGACACGAATTAAGCAAGATTCCTTGAATTTCAACTTCTTTTTTAAAGACCCCTTAAGCTTAGGCCTTAAATGGTAGACATTTTTTACAATCAAAATCATAAGGATTCTGGACACAAGGTGTGTATCTTGATTTTAATCTTCGTGGGGGGAAACCAAAGTGGTGCAAAACTTTTCAGGGAATCATTTTTACCCGTCCTGGGACGAGTATTCTTCTGATGTTTATATAAAACACAAATGATATTGTTCTTTACATAGAAAGAGATTTGTAAAGGTCATAATAATAATCTATAATCTAGTGCAATATGCGTTTGGTTTCTTTTATAGAACTGACGTAGAACACTTAATTACAGTGTTGACGTTATATGCTCATCGGCCCGCCAAAATTCTATGATACGGCGGCAACACTCGGGGACGATTTTCTATAGATAAACTAATGTGTGAAAAAAATGTTAATCGTTTAAATTCACAGAATTATTCAAGTTTAACGAAATATTTAGCATTTATTCAATGAATTATATATTTTACCAGCTGTCCTGACCCGAAGTTGCCCGAGACTATTTGTACTTACATTATTATTTTGCAACAAATTACCTTTTTTTTAAGCAATCGTACGTCTTCGCAAAATTACTTTCGAAACTTTTATTTTTAACTCTGGCCTTTAAATCTCACTGTCAGTGTGATAAATGGCTCAACTTTATAAATATAGAGATTAACTGAAATCATTTTTTTTAAAATAGGAATGTTAAAAAGTGTTTTTGGAGGGAGGGGTGCTCACAGATGTGTTTGCTTTGTTGCGCTGCGTGTGTGTTTGGATGGGGTGGCGGGTAACTTTGTTTGTAATTTACAATTTAACATAAGAATTAAATGTCTGACATGTTTAAGAAGGAACGGAAATGCATTATGGTGGAATTAAATTTTGTAATGAAATGAAGGTTTTAAATATTATTTCGAAAAAGTTATTTGTTTGTGAGAATCGCATTAACTGTGTTGGTTGGTTGGTTCAGGAAGGATGGAATTTTTTATAAATTAAAATCTCGAATTACAATCACTCAAAATTCTAAGCATTTATCGACGATATAGAAATTAAGCGTTAATAGAATTGTGGGTAATATTAAAATAGAAACAATCATCCAAGAAGAAAACAACAAAAATAATAGTTAATTAATGAGAGTTCGTTTTGCATAGCAATATGCAAATATGTTGATCTTTTGGACGTCGCTCGCATAGACATTACTGTGTATATTAGGAAGCTGCTTTACATCTACCGTGAATCGAAAGGTTCGGTGGTTTCATGCCAGTCGAGGATACGTCCTCGGCAATCAGTCTAACAGAGGGTGGAACGTTGTGGCATCAGCTGGCCATGCTCCCAGACTTTAATTTCTCTCTTCTAGAATGGGTTGTTTTATTGCCAATCGCCTGGGGCGCCCCTATAGGGTAATGCCGACGAGGCTTCTCGATCTATTTTTGCGGAACCGGGGTGCACCACCTTTTTGATGCGCTGCCCTTTTAATAACTCCCACTTTCCCGGTATTGTGCCACATCTTCATGCGGGAGTAAATCCCATCGTTAATAGAAAAGTGGCCTTTTAATTTCACTGCCAGTGCGATGAATAGCAACACTTTATAAATGTCTCGATAAGGAATATAAGAATAAGAATATAAGAATATAAGAATATAAGGTTTTAACTTGAGCATAATCGTTTAAACCAGATTAACTCAATGCGAAGTCATTTTTTTCGTTTGTTTGTTAAAAGCGACTCTGTGTAATTTTTTTAAGGCAACATTATAAGTAAGAAGACAAAAATATAACGAAGAAGGCCTCCAGAGCACTATTGAAACTATCTCTTGTATAGCGCCAAGCAGACTTATCTCTCATCCCTTCTTCGATCTGGGTGTTTAGGGATGGGTAGTGTCTGTTTTGAGAGAAACATATATAGATCCGACTCATGACGCTGAACACTCAGTCGCCAACACGGATGACAATTTGACTTACCTTTCACTTCCCTGTCGCCTTCTTCTTGTACAAAGTACCCAGTGTCGACTTTAACTTCTCGCTTAGTTTTCTGCGTAGCAAATGTCGTCTGCTGCTCTGACTTCCGCTTTTGGGCGGCAGCCTCTTTGGCGAAAGTGCGTTGGTACATCCTCGACTCTTTCTCCTGGGAAGGGTCGACGGGTGCGCGTCCAATGAGCGATATGAATGTCCCCGACGAGCGCGTCGCACTGTTCCGATTAATCAAATACACGGGGCCGATGGCGGATACTTTTAACTCGGTGTTTGGTAATGGCGACTCAGTTTCATAGACACTAACCGGAGGATAACACTGGTTTAACTTCGAAGAGTTTAGTTTCATCTCGCCTTCTCTAACGTGTGTTATCCATTCGCCTGTCGTCGTGGCCATTCTTTCTTGGTACGGATGCACGGTAAAATCTGTGTTTCGTTTCAATTCGATTTCTTCAAACGGCGAAGAACAATAAATATTATCAGCTTGACCATCAAATCCAAATGTTTTAACCATTTTACTCCCCTTATAACTCCACTGGTCACTTCCTGTTCGGCCAGTAACGTCCAGCTGATTGTGATCAACAACACTGGCTGCCATATCGCCCAACTGGTATGTATGTTGTTCTCTCGTTCTCGCAAAGGGGTCTGGTTCCGGTTCCGGTGTTGGCGTTTCAAAATGGGCGTGACTACCAACACCGAACGATGTGGTCAGCAGATCGCCCTCGGGGTACACCTTTTCTGCTTGGTAGAGTTCAGGGTAGTAAGTGACATCACGCGATTCCCGAAAATGGACGAATTTCTTTCTGTTTGAACTACCTCTTCTTCGGATCACGTCTGCCTCGTTTCGTTCGCCATCTTGAAATTGATGAGGAAGAAAAGGATCCTGTTCGTCAAATCCATCATTTTGGCGATTGTAAGGAACAGGAAACAGTTCATTTTGATGAAGCGGAGGAGAAAAATAACTTTGACCTTCGTTTAAAGGGTAAGTGCTGATATTCTCCCTCGTGGGGGCGTTGTAATCCGTTCTAATCCTTCCATTGTAATCCGTTCTAATCCTTCCATTGTAATCCGTTCTAATCCTTCCATGTGCCGGTTTAGGCGGAGGGGGACCGTATTGTCCCCAATCGGAATAAGAATCCTGTGGTAAAATGGATCTTTCGAATCTGGCCATTTTTCTTTTTTTGGTGGGCGTATGTTCCTTCTTTCTAATCCGAATTGAGAAAATCAGAATTCTTTTTAAGATGCTACATAATTCTGGACGATCTCAAGTCGGCATTGGTAACACCTTCTACACTTGTGACGGTCTATAGACTACATGGACGATGGGGGCCGGATGTGACAATGGACGCACATATCAATATACTTGTGATAAAGAACCGTGCGTGTATGTGTGTTGGCTGGGTGTTGGTGGGAATAGATGACCTCTCTTTATGCGTCTTCAGTGACCCCTCCCATCTCCCCCTGCGCGTCACGTGACACTCGCCGTGCGTCTCTTGTCTCTGCCATGGGCGTGAGTTTTAATTTCGTCTGAAGAAAAGATAACGTTGTCGCTTTATCTTCTTCACTTTTCTCAGCTGCCATTTTGTCAAAGAAGAAGAAGAAGAAGAAGAAGAAGAAGAAGAAGAAGAAGAAGAAGAAGAAGAAGAAAGTTTGGGTCACATATGCCCTTCTCTCGATCAGTAAGATTTCGTTCAACCAACTTCATTTTTATTCAAACTGACCGTGATGTTATTTTAGTGTTACTTTTAAACATGTGTATCGATCAATAATATTATTTTCTTTTCATCAAACAGAAAAAAAAATTTAGATTTTAAATCGCGATTTTTTATTGCATATTTGTTTTTTGTTTTTTTTAAATCAATCGTATTCATTTATATTTTTGTCTGACTCTCTCTCTCTCTCTCTCTCTCTCTCTATCTATCTATCTATCTCTCTCTCTATCTCTCTCTCTCTCTCTCTATATATATATATATATATATATATATATATATATATATATATATATATATATATATCATATATATATATATATATATACATATATATATATATATATATATATATATATATATATATATATATATATATATATATATATTATTTTTGTTTCCTAAATGTTAATCCAATAAAACTGCAGTGTTTATAAAAGTGCTCAATAACAAGTAGGGCTAGGGGGTCATCATTTTCGAGCTCTCTACAACGTGGGTTATTGAATACAAACATGGAAAAGATAAACCTGGAAACATAGTATTCGAAGCCCAAATATGATCCCTTCGACATGGCTATACACTGGCTCATACGAGGAATGATACAACTTCTTCCAAGTAATGTTACCTCAGGTAACATCACTTAGCTGTATACTCCACCAGACTAGATGAATTCTTGTCCTGGAATCCGGTAAGACCAAGAGACCACAAGAAAGATATACTATAACATAGTTAAGTTGTCAATTGAGAAGAGGAAAATTAATATTCTTAACTTCTTTACAAAATCAACGTTTGACAGGTTAGGAGATTTTTAATGGAATATTCGAATATCTATGTATCTCATATAGAGATCAAGTGTTAGCCCCAAGAAGGGGCCCCTTAATTTCTGAGAACTTCAACTGAAAAAAATGAATTAATATTATATATATATATATATATATATATATATATATATATATATATATATATATATATACGAGGTGGGAAGCAAAATTTGCAATATTTTGAGGCAGGGATTGAAAAACAGTGTATGACCAATTATTTTATTGAACGTTATGAGAATTTATTTGCCACTGTCGATGCTGTTCGGAGCCGCAGAAACGACAGAAAAAAATTTACAAAATAGAAAAATATTTTTATTCTATGTCTCCTCCTTCTTTCTCAATGACTGCCTTCACACGCTTCTTGAAACTTGCACAAGTGTTCCTCAAATATTCGGTAGATAAGTTCTCCTATTCTTCTTTTATAGTATCTTTAACAGTGTTTACATTGTTGTGTGATGTTCTATTGGTAGCATGTTCTAAAACGCCTCAAATAGCATAATCCAGAGAGTTTAGATCTGGGCAAGAAGGCGGCCATAAACATGATTCCCCAAAATTGCTAAAGTTGTATTTGCAGAAATGTTGTATTTTCTAGCTGTGTTGGCTGGAGCACCATCCTGTGTCCATACATAATTATCATACTTTCCCATGGCAATACCTGGTATTTCAGGGTCTTGTTGTAAGTATTTACATTGATCTTTTCATCAGCTTTTTAGAATTTATAGGCATTTTCTTTCCATCGAAAGCCACAACACCAAAAGCCATAACTTGAGCAAGATGTTTTGTTTTAAATGTGCCCTTAAACTAGGCGGTTGATTTTGCGATGAATCTGTCGTTTCTGTGGCTCAGAACAGCATCGACAGTGAAGATCGTTCAAATGAAGGACGTTTTATTTAACCATGTAATTATTTTAGCGCACCTTTCCAATCTGCTTTCATAACTGTTGTTAACAAGTTTTTTAGTGTTCTTGTGTAAGATTTTAACCTCAAATCATATTTTACTGCATTTCTAATGGTCTTGTTGTCTACCTAAAGTTCAATTGCTATTTTTCTTATGGATTTGGATAATAAAAGCTTTTGTACGTTGTTTGTTGTTGATTCCTCTACTTCCAGACTTTCTCGTAATAGTTTTGCTCATAGCCATTCTATTCTTTACATTATAAACAGTATTTATGGACACTCAAACTATTCTTGAAATCTCTTTTAGTGTGAGGAGTGCATTCAGCAAATCACACACTTTCCTGTGTGGTAAAAGTTTCTGAAAAGGTCAGGATAATAGTGTGAGGTATTATTATGACATCAATATATGCTAGGTTTCAAAATAATTGACTGCTGAAAAGAAAACAACTTCATTGTAAATTTTGCTTCCCCACCCTATATATATATATATATATATATATATATATATATATATATATATATATATATATATATATATATATATAAGTGTTTAAAGTTCATATTTTTTGTTTTAAAAAGCATCTATTGTTAAATTTAAGAAGGAACAGGTAAAACAAATACCTTTATAAGCATTAAGATGCGATATCAATTTTTTTTTTCCATAAAAAAAAAAGAAAAACATTAAATCGAAACCGATTTTTTTTTTCGTTTTCTTTTTTTTATTAAAACTAGCATTTTTTTGTTAGTTTAAAGTGATACAGATATTTCGCCAAGACCTGGCATCATCGGTGTGTAAATATATCCTGATGTCATCGGATTAGTATTTTTTTTATCTCTTAACGGCTTGTTGTTATACAGCCGAATGGGCAAGGTGTCGTTTCCCATCATCAAATATGAAGAACGTGATGCAACACGTGATTTTTAAGAAAAAAAGAAAACGAAAAAAAAAATCGGTTTCGATTTAATGTTTTTCTTTTTTTTATGGAAAAAAAATTGATATCGCATCTTAATGCTTATAAAGGTATTTGTTTTACCTGTTCCTTCTTATATATATATATGTATGTATGTATGTATGTATGTATGTATGTATGTATGTATGTATGTATGTATGTATGTATAAAATAAAATATGAGACTACAAGAATTGAACCCATAGTTAAATTATGTAAGCTCAATATACGGGATAGAGCAATTATAGAGATAAATGTAGGAAAAGAGACAAAGATGTGCGGATGACAAATATATTTTATCTTCAATTGTTCAATGCAAGGGGTACTCGATAAAAACATGTTTATTTTTCTTTCCTTAAGCCAGGCTTTTCAAAGATTTTTTAATCTACTCGATAAAACATAAAACATAAAAAATAAACATGTCTTTATCGAGTACACCTTGCATTGAACAATCGAAGGTGAAATAGATTTGTCATCCACACATCTTTATCTCTCTTCCTTCATTTATCATATATATATATATATATATATATATATATATATATATATATATATATATATATATATATATATATATATATATATAAACAATACTTACTGATCATCTTTTTAAAACAAAAACTTCGGTACATTTACGGACCGTTTCGTTCTACAAAAGTCGGATGTTCTTCTGTGAATGAAACGGTCCGTACATGTACCAAAGTTTTTGTTTTACAAAGATGATCAGTACGATGGTCACTAAAATGTAGCATAATATTTTTTATTTATATATGCTCTGTTGTTATATGTTGAAAATCATCGAGATTTTACATTGAAAAGGTTGATCTATAAAAAAAAAATAGAAAGTATATGCAAAAACATATATTTCCCCACAGCACATATATATATATATATATATATATATATATATATATATATATATAGAGAGAGAGAGAGAGAGAGAGAGAGAGAGAGAGAGAGAGAGAGAGGGTGAGGATGAGAAAAAAAAGAAAAGATGAGAAAAAGAAAAAATTCAAACACAAATTAATTTTAAAAAGGAGAGAACGAAAAGAAAGGATAAGGAAATGTTCATTTTCGTTTCTTTTTTATTTCTAACAATCAATAAAGGATGACTTCAAATCTTACAACTAGTGTATCTTTAGGGGCCCCACCATCCTCCATCGCGCACTTGGGCAACGAAAATGGTAAAAACGTGTCCCTACTACGAGCCACCACCTTCACTCCCAGAAAAACAATAAAAAATTCCGTCTTATTAAATTTCACGTCCATTGACCAAACAGCGGGAACCATCGCCTCTTATCACGATTCACTCGCTAGTCGTCCCTTCACCCTTCTTCTTTTTTTTACACAAGTTGAAAAATACTTGTAATCCAGGGTTTCGAATCGTACGACCGGTAGTGAATAGCCATATCTCTATGCTGATGAGTCCTGATTGAAAAGGGACGAAACGTATACGTACATAGATAATAAACAATAACAAATATTTTATATATATATATATATATATATATATATATATATATATATATATATATATATATATATATATATATATATATATATAGGGTGATTCATAAGTCACTTAGCTATTTAAAATGATTACCATATGAAGCACAAACATACTATGGAATTTTGATAACTGTTATCTTACTCTCTAATTACTGCTATTTGTTATTTTAAATTTGTTCGTTTATATATTTGTTTCTATATATATTTATTTTTATTTTTTTAAATTTGCGTAAATCATCATATGTGCTTTTTTTTTCAGGCTGTATGTCATTTACAATTGAAGAACGAATTTTTATTGTTATTCATATTGCCAAATTTGATGAATCTCCCACACTTGTTGAAAGGCAATGACGACCTCAAATCAAAAATCACTGCCGAGTTTGTTAAAATTAATCAATCAAATATGCTACAAAGAGTTGTAAATTCCATTGCAAAAAACAAAGGAGCTATACATGCAGAACGAAGGTGGAAATTTTGAAAATTTGCTGTAATTTTAAACTTCCATAAATGAATTTGTTGAATAAACTTACTGTTTTGTATTACCATATTTTTTAACTTTAGAATTTCAAAAATATATATATATATATATATATATATATATATATATATATATATATATATATATATGATTATTTTTATTTACACAGACATGTACAAAATCTGCGACACTGGCATGTCGATGTTATCAATTAACAGTCATTATAAACTGAGATCTCATCGGGCAGAGTTAGAGTCCGATCTTAACATTAGATCATGGTTCTTTCCAAATATGATCTAATGTTAAGATCGGACTCTAACTCTGCCTGATGAGATCTCAGTTTATAATAACTGTTGATCGATAACATCGACATGTCAGTGTCGCAGATTTTGTACATGTCTGTGTAAATAAAAATAATCATATATAAAAGCTCTATTTGATATTGAGCACTTTTTATAAACCCGGTTGAAATTCTTTGGATTACTACCCTGTGGATGGTTTACCTGGATTATCATATATATATATATATATATATATATATATATATATTTCTCTATCTATCTATCTATCTATCTATCTATCTCTCTCTCTCTCTCTATATATATATATATATATATATATATATATATATATATATATATATATAGCTCTATATCTATCTATCTATCTATCTTTATATATACATATCTATCTTACTCTATATATCTCTCTATATATCTCTCTATATATCTCTATCTCTATCTGTCTGGCTCTCTCTCTCTATCTCCCTCTCTCTCTCTCTCTCTCTCTCTCTCTCTCTCTTTCTCTCGAAGCAAACTACCATTCTCTACTATATATATATATATATATTCCTCTCTCATGAAATATTTTTACTTTCTACATCTTTTATGGAAGTTGTAAGCATCTGATGATCCATTTCTTCGGTGTAAATTGAAACTATAAGTTATTGTCCGCTGAAAGTTGACTTGTCATATATTGATGTCTTGTATCCATGTTATGTGCTACGAATCACACATATAATCTGCTAATATTTACCTTCACTAAAGAATAAACATTTGTGCTACGAAAACTTTGGAAAAATATCGAGTCCCTAACCCTTACCCTAACCCACTTACCACCCCCCACCCCCACTCTGTCACGACAGAAAAAGTTTGACACGCGGTTGCTTTTTAATGTGGGGAAATCGAACTCTCCAAAAAGAGATAGTCTGACTCTTAATTAGAACTAAAATAACAATTGCCTCAGTCGATGACAGAACAGATACTACACTTTGCGTATGTGATGCTTCAATGATGATGATGATGATGATGATGATGATGATGATGATGATGATGATATCTACTCTATCGTCATTTTCATGGTAGGTGCTTGACTGAGCTCCAATTGTGTCTCTCCCCTGTAAAACATTCACAACAAAAACTCATCTAACTACAACCACTGTAAATAATGGCCATTTCTTTGTGTACCAAAAACTAAACGGAACTTCCCCGAGCAAATTTCATTTCCAAGAACAACCCGTCTGTGAAACACAATACTACTGGTCTGCTTGCCAGCTAACTACAACATGATCATTTTCAAGTCCAATATAAACAAATACTTGTTGAGCCGTCATCTTAAATAATCAAATTCTGTCCACTTTCAATCATCGTTGGCAATTCTAACGGTTTTGTCTCGCCGGCCACCTGACAAATTCATAAACCCTTATCCTCGAGTGGCCTTTGAGCCTTGATAAGCGGTGACTCATTTGTGCATAAAAATCTCACCTAAAATTACCTGAAATTTCTAAAAATGACTTTTGCTGTCTATAAATCCGACGAGAAGAAAGCAAGACACTTTCATGCCACGAATCGTTTCATTGATGACTTGTGTTCCATAAATGACGGTGGAATGTTTGGTTTAATTTTCAAAGAATAATTGGAACAAACTTGCGCATTCTGGAATGCATGCCACTTATCTGGACCTTGATATTTCCATCAAGGATGGCAAGTTCATATATAAACTTTTTGATACACGTGATACATTAACTTTTCTGTTGTCGGAATGCTGTACCTTTCTAGTAATAATAATATACCTTTTAAAATGAAATACAATATTCATATATTCAAAACTTCCAATAGTAGATGTCCAATTATATTTTGGAGCAATTTGGCCGAGGGTAGAATAGTCAAAGAAATTAAATATTCAGTTGAATCAGAAATACATTTCTGTACTTTTTAGATGTAGAATAGGTTTCTACCAGAAAGTTCTTTTCACGATCGCCATGAAAGGTAATCCAAAAGTTGATGTCTTTATACGAGACTAGAAAGTTTAATATGGCGACTCACGTCTTTTTTATGGGGGCACGAAAGGGAGGTTTGTTATTTCAAAAGGTGAGATTTCGTTTGTGAAGATAAAAATTTCATCAGAGACTGCTACGATAATGTCACAGTTTTATTTTCCTTAATCTATTTGAACGGATCTTGTTATTTTCAGTAGGGAATCTCTGATATCAGTTTATGAGATGATTTCAAATAAAGTGTTTCTTCCGAAAAGTGGTGAATCACTTTGCGAAAAGTGATTCATCACTTTGCAGCTGAGAAACGAGATTTGAAATGTTGACTGTTTTACATAATCGAAAACTAAACTTTTTTTACATAATCGAAAACTAAACTTTTTTTACATAATCGAAAACTAAACTTTTTTTACATAATCGAAAACTAAACTTTTTTACATAATCGAAAACTAAACTTTTTTTACATAATCGAAAACTAAACTTTTTTTACATAATCGAAAACTAAACTTTTTTACATAATCGAAAACTAAACTTTTTTTACATAATCGAAAACTAAACTTTTTTTACATAATCGAAAACTAAACTTTTTTACATAATCGAAAACTAAACTTTTTTACATAATCGAAAACTAAACTTTTTTACATAATCGAAAACTAAACTTTTTTTACATAATCGAAAACTAAACTTTTTTACATAATCGAAAACTAAACTTTTTTTACATAATCGAAAACTAAACTTTTTTTACATAATCGAAAACTAAACTTTTTTACTTAATCGCGAAGTTTGTTTCTACGCATGTGTATGATTATTTTCCTTAGTTAACTTTCATTTTACAAGCACAGATACATACGATTGACAGATAACTGATACACGTGCTATTGTTGAACTCGGGATAACGATGTGAACCTGTATGCGTGCGTTCGCTACACTGGCCACGATTATCCCACATGTACCAATGCAAAGATGTTGTGCGATTCAGTCAGTGCTGCAACAAAGAATTCTCATCCCACGTAAAACCTTGAGTCCAGTTTATAAACAAATAACAGGTTTATTTGTTGGAGGTTACAAATGATACGCGTGTTCTTAGGTTGAATGGCAGACTTGCAAAATGAAATCTTTTACCCTGGCGGAATAAAGTATAAGTTCAATCAACTTTCTTCTGATACCGAGAGAGAGAGAGAGAGAGAGAAAGAGAGAGAGAGAAGGGCAGAGAGAGAAGACGAGAGAGAGAGAGGAGAGAGAGAACGCGCGCGCGCGAGAGAGAAAGAAGGACAGAGCGAGAAGGCGAGAGAGAGAGAAAGACAGAGAGAGAAGGCGGGAGAGAGAGAGAAAGAAGGACAGAGAGAGAAGGCGAGAGAGAGAAGGCGAGAGAGAGAGACAGAGAGAGAAGCCGGGAGAGAGAGAAAGAAGGACAGAGAGAGAAAGCGAGAGAGAAAGAGAGAAAGAAGGACACAGAGAGAATGCAAGAGAGAGAGAGAGGAGAGAGAGAACGCGCGTGCGCGAGAGAGAAAGAAGGACAGAGAGAGAACGCGAGAGAGAAAGAAGGAGAGATAGAAGGCGAGAGAGAGAGGAGAGAGAGAATGCGAGAGAGAGAAGGCGAGAGAGAGAGAAGGAGAGAGAGGGGGAGAGAGAACGCGCGCGAGAGAGAGAGGGGGGAGAGATATTGGACTATGAACTAAGAAAAAAAAATGTTTTGTTATTTTAGTGATTATTATTTTGTTTTCTATATTTTCTGTTTTTTACCTGTGTTTCTGATTAAGTGAATAACGACACGGACTGAAGACCTGGGTGCTCCAAGTTCGAATCCAGTCGGTTCCACAGTACCACTTTCACTTAGGGATGTTGGCAACCTTCTCGTGGTCCTTCCCGTAAGTACCCGATGTTTTTCCAGAACAATTTCTAACTAGAAAAACATCGGAGAAACTAATGCCAACACCAGAATCATCGGATTCACACGAAAGAAGAAGTCCTGTGTTTCTGAACAGTTGAGTTTGTGATGGCAAATAACAAATATTTGACAAAAGACGAAATGTTGAATGGAACGAAGTTACGAAGTTACGGGACTCCGCGGAGAACTTTGAGACATTGGTATATTAGTATATTTATTTTTGGAGTCGGATGAGAAAAAGAATTAGTTTGTTTTTCCACACCGAATGTTGTTATTGTAGTGTCGCACTGATAAAAATATTGTTTTGGATAAGGCTGTCTGATTTTGCAGCTGCATCGGCCGAGGGAAAAGGTCAAAGGTCAACCCCGCTAGCAAGCTGTCATAATTTGAAAGATGTTAAAAGATGACAAACCGAGGTGAGTTCGTGCAAAACCGTTTTCTTCAAGAAAGTGAAACTTCATCAGCGTTGGCGTCTCATGATGACGTCCAAAAGTTGGCGACGTCACATCAACCAATGTCAAGGGTACCAGCCCGGGACACGAGTTGTAGCGAACTAGCGTGAGGGCTGCATTATTGGTTGCTGTGAGGAAGTGAGCGGGTTATATCCCAACTCTTTACTCATAAGCACAATTTAGGTGAGAACAACAAAATATTTTCGTTTATCGGTGGCCATGTGGATAAGGGTTCGCCTTAAGTTCCAATAGTTTATGCCATCTTTCAAATCTCACACTAAACAATTGTTTTCCTTTATTTATTTTGTTTGTTTTTTAGCGTTCGATTTATTTCCTAGCCGATATCGATCATCATCATAAAATCGAATAATGAACTTAAAAATATTTAATAGATGTTAAAGAGGGGGGGGGCATTCGTGAAAACTCAGATACCTCCGATTTTTGATAAATAAATACTCCCCAAATTTTAGTTCCTTTAGATTATTTTAATGGGTGTTTAGGAGACATAATATGAGCACAAAAATTCAAATATTTCAGATTTGCATCGAATTTAATCCATAGTATATAAAAATTCAATTAAGCAAGATTCCCCGAATTTCAATTCAGTTTTAAGACCAGTTAAACTTAAGCCTTTAATCTTAGACATTTTCTTGAATCTAAATTATGTAAGTGTATTGATCAAAATTGGAATAAGGATTCTAGACATAAGATTCAGTATCATTATATCTTGATTTTAATCTTCGTGAGAGTTCATAAAAGTGGTGCAAAACAGGTCTGTTCAGGGAATAAATTTTACACGTTCTGGAATTAGTGGTTAGGGGTTAAGTCATCTATGATAATACTTGTAGTGACGTACATATTCACCAAAAAAATGTATGTAAAATGGTTTGTACGCATTTGGTTCTACGCAGCATTTCCGGTAAAATCATAAAACACGAAAATGATTATATTTTAACTCAATCAAAAGTGTTTCCACATAAATATGGGGCTGTGTTTTCTGCGAGTTTGTATGAATTAGCGAAGACTAAAAAAAAGCGAAAAAATACAGAAATTAATTAGTAAGATTCTTGACTCCCTCACAACTCGCTTGGCTAGTAGTCCTAATTTCATGTTCACACCTCACCAACCCAGGCGTCACTTTTCAAAGAATACTTATCACTTCACCTCTTCACTTCTACACCTTCTCGTCAAAGTATCCAATTTCTTCCTTTTTTATTATCACTCCTTAAAAAAATGAACGCTTTTGACTGTCGTTAAACCTTTTACACATACTTGACACTGATATTCGCATACATATCATATTTCACAGCACCCAAGTTTACATGCGATTTTTTTAATATTTGAATTTATATAAAATCTGTCTTCTGACCTGGGCAATGTAGGGAGACTTCGATGGTTTGGTCACATTGAAACATGGATGAAAGTTTGGGGTCTTCTTAACCTCTGGCAAGCTGAACAAGAATTACAAACATCTTTGATCTGATTCAGAAATTCCTTATCATGAAATGCTTTACTGTTTCTAATCGAAGCTATTAATTTCTCTTTAGATGCATGAGCAAACTGCGTATGTAATTTCGTAGCCTTTTGCCTGTAGGGACCATTTAATTTGTTAAAGATGTTTAAAACCCAAAGAAAACGGACAAAAACAGATAAAAAATGGAAAAAATATGCATGAAAGTTAAATGAAAGATAAGGCATGCATAAGTTGAAGGAAGAATAAAACGTAGTTTAAAAGTAACACAAAATATTTATATATTTACAAATTACAGAGCATTAAGTGTTCATTTCAAGTGTCCAGTTAGAGAAACGCCTATGATTTATGAATATGTATGTATGTGAGTAGTGTAGCTATGTGTCGAAGTGTGTGAATGTGCGTGTTGCCTTTTGTTCGTGGTTGTACGAATGTGTATGCGTGAGAGTTGATAATTCGTTTAAGCATTTGTATGTGCTTGTGTCTCTGTCAGCAGTGTGTGGTTGCGTGCGTTGAATAATGATAGGAGTGTAAGTTTTTTGTATGTATGTGTGTGTGTGTGTTTAGTAGTCAGCTGACGCACTGGCACCCCTCGCCTTTGGGCGAGGGGTAGCCGAACTTGTGTTCTCTGTAAAAGAGGAAAAGAGAAAGAGAGAAGAGGAAAAGAGGAAAATTTTGCTTTTATATTGTTTGATCAGTGGTTTGGTGGACATAGTTGAGAGCACCCCACGTGATCAACATTTTTGTTTTTTTTGCGCCTTTTTGTGGGACTGTCTCTTGGAGCTGGTTTTTATGGCCCCAGTTTGAGCTTTTGTTGTTGAAGTGAATTCGGGTTGGTTTCTGTTTTTCTGTCCGGGCCGTTTGTTGATAAAATAAAGGATGTCAATCTGATATGCCTATTTGTTTTTTACTCTTTTTTACTTCTGGACATAGTTTAGAGCACCCCACGTGATCAATATTTTTGTTTTTTACTCCTTTTTCCTTCTGCGTTTTAAATGCCCGAAACTTCTTATAAATGAGTGAATTGAAATAATTGCGACGACTATGGTTTATTTTTAAAAAATAATAATAGACTCAGAGCAAGTTAAATGTATTTTAATTGTATTTAAAAAAATATCTTCAATTAGAAATAATTGCTATTGAAACCGACTCGGTAGACTCGACAACTTCCGTGTTATAAGCGTCCGAAATTCTCTTTTTTATGCTTATTTCTTAGTGAAACCTAGTTATCCCCCTGCATTGTCAGCCTTGTTCGGATCGAGGGTCGTGTTCCCCCGATTATAAACGTGTTCAGTAAATCAAGCAATTGTTGCATGCAAAGACAGAGTAATAATTAACAAACAAAAATGAAGTAGTTCAAATAACGTTTATTGAACGTGTGTGTACGTGGAATGATGAAGTGTGTGATGTATGCATGTGTGTCGATGGAAAAACAGTTCTTGAAAAAGGTATAAGAAGAAATGAATGAATCCGGCGAGAGGAAAAGTCTTTGAAATCCGTAACACAAAGAAAACGAGTTGAGAACTCTTACCGTTGTTTGCCCACGTGTGTTGGTAGTTGTTAGGCCGATTGAAGAGAAAAGCTAGTGTATTAGCGTCGTTCTGTCGACCAGAGAGAGAGAGAGAGAGATGCCAGCGTTGTTCTCCGAGGCCGGTTGAGTGAAAGAGAGAGAGATTTTCCGTTTGGCTCCGGGTTTTATAGTCCGAAGGGCAGATAACTCTGGTGTCGCTTTACAGCGCCACCTGTTGGTGATAAAGCGCCACCTACCGGCAAACCGGTGTAGTTATGTTTTGAAAGGAGGAGGTAACTGCTACAAGGACTCCCCCCCAGATTGAAAAATATGAAAATATTATTCAATATATACAGTTGTAGATGAAAAGCATTCTTTGTGGGTATGTCTGTTTTGCTGAGACAAGTTCAAGAGAAAAGCGTGTGCGGAATTGAGTGTTTGTAACGCATGTGGATCTGCGTGTTGTTTGGGTCTGCATCAAGTTTGAGCGCAAGTGAGTCTGCGGTCGAAAAATGCTGAGTGCAAGCGAATTTGCACTTGTTGGTGGCGTTGTTCATGTTGATTAGTCTGCGTGATGCAGAGCTGATGAACAAACGTTGAATTGTCAGTGTTGTCCGGGAATGTTTGGTGCTTGGGTCTGCGCGGTTGTTGATGAGTGAGCACAAGTGAATCTGTGCGGTATTGATGAGTGAGCACAAGTGAGTCTGTGCAGTTGTTGATGAATGAGCACAAGTGAATCTGTGCAGTTGTTGATGAATGAGCACAAGTGAATCTGTGCAGTTGTTGATGAATGAGCACAAGTGAATCTGTGCAGTTGTTGATGAATGAGCACAAGTGAGTCTGTGCGATGTTGATGAATGAGCACAAGTGGGTCTGTGCGGTGAAAATGTTCTCATTACTGTTGTTGTTGAACGAATAGAAGTTCGGAGGTTATTTTGATTGTGTTCGAGTGCATTTGTGAGAAAGTTTTGAAACTGTTTGTATGTTACTAATAGTATATGTAAGTTTTGAAGTTGTGTGGGAATGTTACTTTCCGACCAGATCTTGTCTTTTGTTCTGGTGGGGCATAGTCACATGGAGCATTCGATTCCTCTGTGGTGTCGGAATCTGTGTGAGAGTTGTGTGTCTGTTGGCTTGACTGTGATTCTTCCACTAGAGCAGGTTTTAATCTGTCAATGGAAACAGTGTCATTCTTGCCGTTTTTTGTAATGGTGAAAAATTTTTCTGCCCGTTTAACTACTTTGTAAGGACCTTGGTAGCGTGGTGATAAAGGCTTTTTCACCGCATCGTCGCGGACGAATACGTATTCGCTGTCAAATAGCGTCTTGGGTATGTGGATTTGTCTCGATACTTCTCGTGTAGGGGTGAAGTGTAGTTTCGACATCCTTGCCTTTATGTCCTGTACAAATGTAGTTGTAGGGTGTACATTATCTTTGTTATGAAAGTATTGTCCGGGCAAAGATAATGTAGTACCAAAAACTATTTCAGCCGGTGTGCAACCCAAGTCCTGCTTTACGACATTCCTAATTGACAATAGGACCAGAGGCAAGTTATCAACCCAGTTGGTTGTGTTTGGCCTCATTGCAAGAGATGCTTTTAGGTGCCTGTGGAATCGCTCGACCAGGCCGTTGGAACAGGGATGATATGCCGTCGTCCGTATATGCTTGGTGCCCAGGAGTAGGTTGAACTCGGCGAAAAGTTTCGACTGGAACTGTGTGTCGTAATGACTGCGGGTACACCGTATGTGGCTATCCACTCCTTCAAGATTGCTTTGGCCACTGTATCTGCTGAGATGTCCTTTAATGGGATTGCAGTGGGCCAACGGGAAAATCGATCAATAATCGTTAGTAGATAGCAGTAGTTCTGGCAAAGTGGCAGGGGTCCAACAATGTCTATATGCAAATGAGAGAACCTGGCATCAGGATTGCTGAATGTTCCTATTGGGGACTTGGTGTGTCGGTAGACCTTGCAACGCTGGCAGTTTATGCAGTTGCCAGCCCAAAGTCTGACATCTTTGTTCATCCCAGCCCATACAAATCTGTCACTGATCATTTTCAGGGTGGCTCTTTTGCTGGGGTGAGAGAGTGAATGAAAATGATCAAATATGCGTCGTCGCAGTGAAGGTGGGACGTATGGTCTGGGTGTAGGCGTTGTTGTGTCGCAATAAACCTCTTTGTCACTAAAAGGGGTTGGTACAGGAGTGAGTTTCAAGGAAGTGTTTTGCAGAGTTTGTTGAAAGGTGGTGTCTGATGCTTGTTCCTGTGCCAGCAAATCGTGGCTAAGAAAATCCTGGGTGATGGAGTTTGTGTCTGGCCGAGAAAGTGCATCAGCCACAATGTTCTGGTCACCTTTAATATATTTAATTTCAGTGGAAAACTGTGATATATAGTCCAGGTGACGAGATTCTCTGGGTGAGTATTTGTCCGGACGTGAGGATAATGCATATGTTAATGGCTTGTGGTCTGTGTAAATAATGAATTGTCTACCTTCTAGCACATGTTTATAATGTTTAATTGCGAGGTAGATTGCTAGGAGTTCCCTAGAAAATGCGCCGTATCTGGACTGTGTTTGGCTGAGCTTGGAGGAGAAGAAAGATATGGGTACCTTGATGTTATCAATCTCCTGATGTAGTACCGCGCCTACGGCTGATGAGCTTGCATCTGTTGTTAGAGTTAATGTAGCCTGAACATTGTCAGTGAGGTAGGTGAGTTTGGTGCAGTTGGTCAATGCGGATTTGGCTGCGTTGAATGCATGAAGTGCTTCTGCAGTGAGTGTAAGGGCTTGTTTCTGTCTTCTCCCTTTGTTCTGCAAGATATTTGTTAAGGGAGACAGGATCTTAGAACAGTCTGGGATAAACCGACGATAATAATTAACGATTCCTATGAATCGTCGCAGCTGACGGAGTGAGGTTGGAGGTTGAAATTGCTGTACCGCTTCTACCTTTTCAGGAAGGGGTGTGATTCCGCCCTCATCAATCTGGTGTCCCAAAAACTGAAGTTGCTTGGCGCCGAATATACACTTGTCTACATTGATCTTCAGACCATTTTGTGATAGTCTCTGCAGAACTTGGTGTAAATGGTGCTCATGTGTTGCTTCATCCGGGCTTGCTATGAGGACGTCATCTATGTAGGCGTATACACAGGGTAGTCCTCTTAGGACGTTATCAATGAGGCGTTGGAAGGTTTGGGCAGCGTTTCTCAGTCCAAAAGGCATGCGTTTGAACTGGAAGAGTCCAAAAGGTGTGGTCACAGCCGTTTTCGGGATATCTTCGTCTGCTACTGGGATCTGGTAGAAGGCTTTAGTCAGATCCAGTTTGGAAAAGATTGTTGCACCCTGGAGTCCTAATGTGAAATCGTGTATGTGCGGTACGGGATAGCGGTCTGGGACAGTTTGTGCATTGAGTCGCCGATAATCGACACATACACGATGGGTGTTCTGGTCTGGTTTAGGAACAAGGTGGAGGGGTGAAGCATATGGGCTTTCAGAGGGTTCAATAATTCCATCCTCGATCATCTGTTTAAATTCCTGCTTGGCGTATTTATACTTTTCAGGCAACAGACGTCGAGGGTTCGAATAGACTGGAGGTCCGGTTGTCTTTATGTGATGTTGTGTAGAGTGTTCAATTTTATCGTCGATGTTGAATGGTTTGGTAATGTCAGGGTACTGATCCAAGACATTGACATATTCTTTGGTGTGGTGGGTTGCTGAGCAAATTCCTGTTGGACCAAACTGTGTTAATGTTCCCTTCACCCTAATGTCTGTCATATCGTCCGAGAGTGTTTGGTTGTACATGTGGACAGACAGACCGTAGTGTGAAAGGAAATCAGCTCCTATGATGGCCATCCTGACGTTGGCTTGCACGAATTTCCAGACGAAGTTACGGCGGAGTCCTAAGTGTAGGGTGAGTTCCTTAGTGCCGTATGTCTGGATTTGTGAACCGTTTGCTGCCTGTAGCTTGAATGTCGAAGGAGTTGGTTTTTGTCCGGGTTGTGGTGGGATAACACTTATCTCAGCACCGGTATCCACCAGGAAGGAATGACCGCTGTTGCGGTCCTTTACATAAAACAAGCGACCTCTTCTTCTCCCTCCAGCCGCAGTTGTCGCTATTACTGGCTGGGATTGGCGTTTCCCTGTGGCTTGTAGTTACAGGGGCTGTTGCATTTTCTGGCCTTGTTGCCAAATGTGTAGTGGTACCAGCACATACCACCCTGGGGTTGGTTGTAAGGGGACCTCTCTCTGCTACGGCTCCCACGGTACCTGCCTCGGGACTGTGAACGACCCCTTGGTCTGCTTTGGGTTTGGAAGGCCTTTAGCATAGCCTTCAGTTCAACCATCTCAGCTTTTAACTGCTGCAGCTCGCTGTGTTGACTGCTAGGAGTGGCGAGTGCGTTGACCGTTTGTGGGCCACTGTTGGACTCGAGAATTCGATCAGCCGAGTCTGCTAGCATGTCGATGGGAGTGGTGTCTATCATCGGTGCCAGAATTTGTGTCGCACTCGAGGGAAGTTTGTCCAGCCACAATCGTCGCAGTATATTCTCGGACATGGTATTTCTTCCGAGCTGTGACTTCATGTGTCGCAGTAGTTGTGACGGTGTCCTGTCGTCGAGTCTGATGTTGTTGAATAGGTCCCGTAGCATGGCTTCTTCGGAGCGACCCATTCTTTTGATTATGGCGTCTTTTAGGGCATCATATGGGTTGACTGATGGGACGTCGTCCAACAGGTCGGTTACTTCGTCTACCACCTCTGGGGGCAAGGCTTCCACCACGCTGGCAAATTTGCTTCTCTGTGAGGTTATTCTTCTCACAGAGAATAATGCCTGTAGTTGGGTGAACCAGTTCTTTACGTTACTGGAGTTAAAAGGGGGCAGACGGTAATTCGCAGAAACTTCCAGAACGTCGTTAGTATCCGCGGTAGCCATAGTGACGATTGAAGGTGGAAGAAGTTGCTTTTGTTTTGTTTTTGTTTTTTTATCAACACGTGGTCGTGGAAAAAAAAAATGGCGGCTTCCTTTGTTGTCGAAAAGAAAGAAAAAAAAGGTTCGTATTTTCTTTTTCTTTTGTTGTTTGAATTTTAATTTCCACGTGGTCCGAGAGATAAAAATGACGTTTTTTGGGGGGTTTTTTTTTTAATCAACACGTGGTCATGGCAAGGGGTGGCGGCATCTTTTGAATTTCTTTTTTTTTTTTTTTTTTTCTTTTTTTTTCAACACGCGGTCACGAAAAAGATGGGCAGCGTGAGCGTTTGTTTTCTTTTGTTTTCTTTTTATCTCCACGTGTTAAAAACAAAGGAAGTGGCGTCTTGTAAAGTCCTTCTGTTCGTCGAAAAAGAAGAAAAAAAGGATTGGCAAAAGTTTGTCTTTTTCTTTGTATATATTTTTCCGACACGTATGTGGAGAAAGAGAAGAAGAAAAAATGAAATTGTAACTTGTTTTATACTCGGAGAAGCCGAGAAATGTTTTTGTTTTTCTTGTTTGGGTATTTCCGCGTGGCCAGGAAAAATGGCTTCTTTTTTTTTTGTTTGTTTGTATATTTCTACCACGTGGGTAGAAAAAAAAAAGGAAAAAGATGGATGCGTAATTCGTTTCACCACGAAAGAAAAAACGAGAAATGATATATGTATTTTTTTTGTTTTTGTACGAAATTAATTACTCCGCCACACACAACAAAGCTTGCACGTCGGGTCACCAATGTTCGGATCGAGGGTCGTGTTCCCCCGATTATAAACGTGTTCAGTAAATCAAGCAATTGTTGCATGCAAAGACAGAGTAATAATTAACAAACAAAAATGAAGTAGTTCAAATAACGTTTATTGAACGTGTGTGTACGTGGAATGATGAAGTGTGTGATGTATGCATGTGTGTCGATGGAAAAACAGTTCTTGAAAAAGGTATAAGAAGAAATGAATGAATCCGGCGAGAGGAAAAGTCTTTGAAATCCGTAACACAAAGAAAACGAGTTGAGAACTCTTACCGTTGTTTGCCCACGTGTGTTGGTAGTTGTTAGGCCGATTGAAGAGAAAAGCGTGAGACGAAACGCTAGTGTATTAGCGTCGTTCTGTCGACCAGAGAGAGAGAGAGAGAGAGAGAGATGCCAGCGTTGTTCTCCGAGGCCGGTTGAGTGAAAGAGAGAGAGATTTTCCGTTTGGCTCCGGGTTTTATAGTCCGAAGGGCAGATAACTCTGGTGTCGCTTTACAGCGCCACCTGTTGGTGATAAAGCGCCACCTACCGGCAAACCGGTGTAGTTATGTTTTGAAAGGAGGAGGTAACTGCTACAGCCTCTTTCACACAAACGCCCAATTTTGTAATCTGTCAAGAACAGA
Organism: Sepiola atlantica; assembly: GCA_963556195.1. Classification (NCBI taxonomy): domain Eukaryota; kingdom Metazoa; phylum Mollusca; class Cephalopoda; order Sepiida; family Sepiolidae; genus Sepiola; species Sepiola atlantica. The sequence continues at coordinate 8,884,025 of OY744523.1, forward strand.
AAGTGTGCTCTGAGCGGCATCTCCCCAGATGTGGCAACAGTACTCCATCTTAGTTTTAAAATATATATTTTATAAAGAATACAAATTTCCAATTCCAGCGATTTTCAAATGAGTCAAAGTTTGACAGAATTTAAGTTTGTGGCAAATTAACGTGCATTTTAATATGTTTTTACTATTGAAAGCGACTCTATATACGTTAAAACCTAAAGAAGCCTGAAATCATCCCTTCTGGTAGTACCGACTGTTCGGATGAAAAACAAATTATTATAATCTCCCTCCCACAGTGGTAAGATGTGACACAAAGTCGGAAAGTGAGATTGAAAAATCAACGCCCAAGAAAATGAGCACTCTGGCCTACAAAAATGCCTGGGCAGCCCCGTCGGCATTCCCCTATAGGTGCGCCTCAGGCGATTAGCAATCAACTAACCTCTTCTCAAATAGTGAGAAGGCAAAGCCTGGGAGGGTGGACCAGAACTGCACAAGTCAAACCTAAGACCGGCGGAATCAAGGCCTGAAAGCCAAGACGGTACCGGACTAAGGAGTGTAGCATCTGTAGTGGCCAAGTGTACACTTCGGTGTCGAAATAGAAAGTGCTTGAACTCGTTTCTGCGCACACCGCTTTGCGCAGGAATCCGCCAGAATTATTAAAAACAAATAATAATATTTTGAACCAATCAGAGGATTTTTCTGAATTTATAGAAATTGTTCTTTGGGAGCCACTTCGACCCCATATAAACCCAGATTTTTCCTTCAACAGCATGTTTAGCCCTAATCCACGTGAAAGCTAACATCAACGTTTCTACAGCCCCCTTTGTAGGGCCTTGGGAATGCTGAAAAACGCCTTTTTTAAACTCACGCACGCACACATAGCCACACTGACATCAACGCACACACAGACACGATGCATTAACTCTTTCGCTGTCTTACGCATACGCACACTTAAGGCGACGCACACTGTTTGAATCTCTTTCAGCCATTTTAATACTTCATACATTTCTCATTGAACTTTCTACTATGAAAACAAATGATGGTTGACTCTATTTAATAACTTTCAATGAAATGTAATTTATGGAATTGAGTGAGGAAGTTTTGATTACGATTTTTCAGATAATAATTCACAGCCCTTAAATTATCGATTCAGGCTTCCTCGATATCTCAACTAATGAATCCTCCTTGTTTTGCAAGGACACTCAAATATGAACAATTATTCTATGTTTTCCTATCTTTGTAGACTTCCATTTTTAAACATAAAAAATATCTCTTTTGTGAATTTATGCTTTTGTACTCTTTATTTTGTTTGTTTATCATATAACATTTCTCTCACACATTTGAATGTTAAATAAAACTGTTTTCCCTTAAAATGTTTCTATAAAACTTGGCTCTCCAAAAATCCCCCCCCCCCCCCCAATACTGGAACCTCTAAAAAAGAATACTCCAGACATCTATCGGAACAGATACTACACTTTGATCTCAGCTAATTAAGAGCCATGTTATATATATATATATATATATATATATATATATATATATATATATATATATATATATATATATAACCTGGCTCTTAATTGGAATTGATCTCTGACATCCGAAAGAAGATAACAAATTAGTCAGAATGGAAGGTCAGAAGAATTGTACAAAGTTGTCTCCCTTAAATAGCAACAGTTAATAGCAAAAATTAGAGTTATTTCCCTTACACCATCACAATATCATATGCGCCAACTAAAATGATTATGAACAACAGTTTTCACCTAGTTTTCTGAATATATATATATATATATATATATATATATATATATATATATATATATATATATATATATATATATATATATATATATATTAGAAAAAAATGTGACGTGTTACAAGTTAAGTAATCCGTATTTAACTTCAAAAACACTTTATTGACAGGCAATTGTATCTGCCGATATCGAGAACATATATACAAAATATCACAAATATTGATGATGAGGCTTCATCAGTGTATAATATTCCACAGTCAGGTTTAAAAATTAAAATGCACTCGACATTCATTTAATTCATACATATTTCTTTTTTCACTAAAATTCAAAGAGAAACCTCATTTAAGTCAATTTTTTGGTTACAAAAATTTATTACATCGTTTTTTTCGTTAAAAGCCATATTTCAAAGTGAACATGTGAAGAATAAATAATTTCTAATTGCTATAAAAGTTGTTTAGAATTTGACCGGCAGTTATTGTATGAGATTCATAGACATCTATGTCGTAAATTTGGTGTCCTTACAACATAAAAGAAAAACTGAAAAAAGGAGTTAGAATGAAGAAATAGAAAAAGAAAGAAATGAAAAAAAAGTTTTACTGCAAGTAATTGCGGTTGGAGATAAATAATTATTATTTTATACTTTGAAATATGGCTTTTATTCGCTTTGAATTTGAGTGAAAAAAGAAATATGTATAAATTAAATGTGAGTAAGGTATGGTAAGATATTGCTTAATGGCACATCAAGCCTTTTCGAGTCATTTCATGCCATGAATGTAGTTAAGAGCTTTGGTATTTTGAATTGTTGTCATTTTGGTGAAGGTTTTTATGCTTCAAGTTCTTTATATGTTCAAATGTTTATTCATGGTTTTTGGTTTGGTTGTTTTTGTTTCACGACATATCGACCCTTTTCAGGTCATTCAATACCGAATCCGATCATTTTGGCAAAGGTTTCCACGCTTCAAGTTCTTTATATGTTCAAGCATCCATTCATGGTGCTTTGTTGAGTGAAAGGGGGGGAGAGAAAGAGGGGAGAGAGGGAAATTGTTGTTTTTTTGCTTTGGATTTTGCAGAACATGATTGAGTTTTGCAAAGAAACAAAAAACAATAAAACATCAATGTTTGGTGCATTTTGAGTCAGGAAGTCAATAACTTCAGACAGCCGGATTTGGTAGCGCCAGTAGGTTCTATTTGACCCATAAATGGGGCCCTTACAGGTACTACTGTAGCAGTCACCAACAGGGACTACTTTTGAATGCGTAATCACTGTCCCTGTGAACTGGCTTGTCCAATCAAATCACAGGGCACAGTAATATCGTTAGTTCTCTAAGGGACTACTTATGTTCCCTTAGGGTTCGAGGAAAAAGATGAGACAACCTCCTGGCACCAGCTTAGACACATCGCAGAGAGCACCAGCGAGAAACGAGGAAACGCTCTCTCTCCCGCCGCCGTCGCCTACTGGACGACTACTACCATCTTCACATGAAGAAATCCACGGGCAGCCCTAAGAACTCTTATATTCTTCCTCAGACGGACACCGTCCTACTCTCTCATCTACCTATACCAAAACGGTATAGGTAACCTTGAGTTAATAAAACCCTTTTTTGTTATAGTTACAGAAATACTTGAAACCATTTTGAAATTTTCCCAATTTTAGCGATTTTGTCGGTTTAAGTGATGTAGCACTGAAAGTAAATAGTAAATCCGAAATTTTAAGTAGGAATTGTTTTAACCTCCTGGAATCTCAAGGCCAATAAAGAGTCGCCGACTTAATAGGTTCCTCACTATCCACCAAGCTCCAGCTGCTGTCCCATCGCCGCAATGTTGCATCCTTGTGCTTGTTTTACAAATACTTTAATGGATTGTGTCCCCTCAACGTAAATACACCAGAACAACCCGACAATCAGCTAAATCCCATCCATTCACTGTGGAGGTCCCCAGATGCCGGAGAGCCTTCTACTCCAGCAGCTTCTTTCCTCGTGCTGCCGGCCTTTGGAACTCCCTCTCTGTTTCCCCGACTGTACCGACATGCAGAAGTTTAAAACTAATGTAAACAGGCATCTCGCTACACAGCTCCCAACTTAGGATGACACCCAAAACCTACACCCTAATTCTCAGTAACCCCTTACGTCTACAGTGGCGACCTGCCTTGTTTGGGGTGAAATATGTTTTTTAAAAAATCAAAAAAAAATTTTAAAAGCTAAAAACTAAAAAATAGTCTTTAACCAAGTGAAAATTTTAAATAAAATACAAATTAATTGTTTGTTTTTTTTTTAATTTTAAATATTGTGGGTTTTTTTACACAATAACAAGTCTGCATAACATGAAATTAGAATCATATTTACAGTTTTTACTGTAAATCAATTGGATTCTGTGGCTCATGCGACTTTCTTAACATGCATAGTGTTTTTGTCAATGAAATGGAAATGTATTATCATTTGAGGAAATATTAGAATCACCAGCTAGCAAGTGCTAACTTAACACATGAAAATGATTTTTTACATGAAATATGCAGGTAGACATTATAAATCAACAAAGCATTTATAGAACTACAATACTGTAGGAATATAGACGTCAGTTGTAATGAAGAAATGTTCTTTTTGTAAAGTTTATACAACTCGTGTTCTTTGGTAGTAACGTTCAGTAAACAAGCAGACATGAGGGATAAAGGTGTGTATGTCTATATTTGTTAGTGTGTGTAAGTGGTTATGTTATACTGTGTGTGTGGGTAGGTTTACCTTGTTCTGTTACTGTGTGTGTGAGTCATCGCGATTTGCTTCTGTTCGCCTGACCTCTTGTCAGTGCGTATGGATATGTGCACGAGGTAAGGGAAGCTTGTACGTACGTTTTGAAGTGTTCATTTCTTTTCGCTGAGGGGGAGTCTACGTTCTTGTGTGTTCTTTCGAGGTGCGTCGCTTGGGTCTGCCTGAAGAACTCTGTTTTTTTCCCGTCTGTTCTAGGGTTTGTTTAGTTTGCATCGGCTTACCAATTTAACATAGACGTGTTAGATTTTGACTTTGAAACAATATTCATTGGTTTGAAAATATTGAGTTATCACGTTTCTGTTAAAAACGCTTGTTTCTGGAATTGAAGAGAAGAGCGTATCCCAACGAAGCAAGGAAAGTAAGAAGGTAGCAATTCAAGCCATTTGCTTTTTTGCCGTTCGTTTCGGCATAAAATATTTTACATGTTTTGAGTTACATTTTCCATCATTATTGTCTGACAGCGGCAAATCAATTTGTTGAGATGTACATTATAATAAGGTAAATAAGCGGTTGTTTTTTTAATTCAGAATAAGATTCGTACACAAATGCAATTTGTTTAGGTTTTATTTTAACCATTCTTTTTAATTTTCATTCAAATGAAAATTTAAAATGTTTTTAAAAAAAACCTTAATGTTCATTTACAGGCATTGCAATAGCAAAAACAATAAAATATAATCATTTTAGCAAACAAAAAATAATATACACGTTTTTTTGTTTTAAAATATTGGTAAAATTGCATAGTTTACAAATTATATGATCGGCAATTATTCATGGAAATAAATTTTAATTTTTTTTCAATTTAATTTTTAAGTTTCGTACCTTATTTTCGATATGTTTACATCTTCAAAAAAATATTTATTTAAAAGAAATATTAATTTATAAATATTGGAGGGGCATTATACCCATGGTATACATGTAATATTGGATTTTATCTTGCCCCCCCCCCCAATATTTGAGTTATTTAAAACTAGCCCCCACACCCCTAAAATCAATTTTTAATCGATTACTTTGTCAAAATTATCGAATTTTAATTTTCCTTAATTCCACCATCATGCCTTTTCTATTAACTTTTAATCAATACATCAGGTAATTTCAGAATTTCATCCGTTCAACTGTGACATGCAAATAGATGCAATGGAGTTCAAAAAATAACCAATTGCTAATTAGAATAATGTTATTTATTGTCTAAAAGTAAGAACTACAAGAGTTCAATTAAAAAAAAACATTACAGGGTACTCACTTGGTTACCTCATTTTAGGAATGACACACCCTTTAGAGGTACCAGGTACTTTTTACGATATCACATTTTTCCCTTGAGGACTTACCCCCCTTTCGGCATACGTGTCAGTTAACTTATTGTTACTCCTCCCTTGATCAAACGTCATATTTCGGACTTGAGAGCTCAATGTATTTGACATAATGCCTACTAGACGCCATCCTCGAGTGTCTCCGGTCTCTCTGTAAAAGGGTTTGTTAGGGCAACTCGGCATGAGGATGGTTCGCCCTACAAGTAAACCCTGACCAAAAATACAAAATAACAATATCCAAAGCCGAAATAAGCTCTTCTCTACACGGCTATGCACTGGCTCATACAAGGAATGGTGCACCTTCTCCTAGTTATGTTATCACAAGTAACAACACAAAGCTGGATGATACTCCACCAGACCAGATGAATTCTAGTCTTCGAATCTAGCAAAACAGAGACCATAAGAAAAGTAAAATATGAAATAGTTGATGGGTCCATTTGCAAGAGGAAAATTATTGTTCTTCCTTGATTTACTTACTAAACACTCGGATATCTATGTATCTCATAAAGAAATCAAGAATTAATCCCAGGAAAGGACCCTTGATCTCTGAGAACTAACTGAAGTAAAAGCAAATATTTAAGAATAAAGAATAACAAAGAATTATAGCCGGAGTTACAGTGGAAATTATTTGCATAGACAGCATTCCAAAAAGCTTTAAATGTAAATGCAGCCTGTGTCTGCAAGAAAACAATCAAATCATAAAATTTAAGGATAAAAATGTAATTTTTAACCAGCGACATGAGTTTATTATTATACTATAAAGACAAATAAATCAAGTTTGCTTGAGAACACTTTCTCCTGGACATAGAAATCTTATTTTCTGTATGGATTTTTGGAGGACTTCTAGTGTGGTTTTATATGTTTGTGTTTTCTGTATGCAAGGGCAGACAACATCGTAATCTTTGTTATGTTTTTGAAGGATCCATACTTAAACTACGGTCATATAAAGTCGTTTCTAAATAAGGAGATACTTCTTATAGAATAATTATTTGGCCATGTAACTGTATTTATTGGTTTAAGTTGAGTGGATTCATGTAAGTTATATGCTATAAGTGAGTCCATATTTTTTAAATTTTCTTTACTCTTTTCATTTTTTCATCTTATCATTTTTACTTTTTTTTCATTCTTATTTTTTATTCTTATTTATTTTTCAATTTTTTTGTCATATTTGTTCATTTTTTTAAAAATATTTTTTTGCTTCTTCATTTTTTATTTTTTTCATTTCATCATTTTTTCACTTTTTCATTTCATCATTTTTTCACTTTTTCTTTTCCGTTTTTATTTTTCTATTTATTTTATTGTTTTTCTAATTTTTTTTTCACTTTTTCATTTTTCAATTTTTACATTTCTTTCATATATTTTTCACTTTACTTTAATTTCCATATTTAAAAAAAATGTTTATTAATAATAGATAGAGAGAAAGAGAGACAGCGTTCATTGTCCTAGTCAGGAAACAAGGCCAGGCACTGGGTGTCTTTAGAGGCGTCCCAGCGCTGTTACCTCTCAGAGAAGGAGTGTGAAGGCCAGGCGATAGGCAGAGCCCATCTACTCCTTAAGCAATTATAGGTTTGCAAACCGGACACTTTGTTCGAGATTCCAGCTCTAGGAAGGTTGTCGATCAGGACTAAGGAGGCCTCCCTCCATAACGGTTGGCTGCCAAGACGTTAGTCGTTAGTAGCAAGGGTTTTTTTATCAAAGTTTTCCTTCTCTTAGATGGATGACCTAACAAGGTCTACGGGTCCAATACACTGAGAGGAGATAGCCTGTGCCCGTGTACCAGTCGGGTATTTCCGAACACCCGCAGGTATAAAAACAAAAAAAATCTTCCATATATATATGTATGTATATGTATGTATGTATGTATGTATGTATGTATGTATGTATGTATGTATGTATATGTAGATAGAATAAGTCTAGATACCGTCTTCAAAAAATAGTAAGAGACCGAAGATGGGTTCCTTTCTCAAGCAATTAATAAAATACCTGTCATATTTAAAGCATGCAAAGAAAAACTTAGCTGAACTTTGGTGAATCTATTCGATTTTTAGTGTCATGTGTTTGTAGTATTAATTGAAGGTCGGCCATTTTGAAAATGACTCAGTCAAGACGAAGATACCATTTATCTAAGAATAAGATGCAGGGTGGGCGCAAACCATTCTATGGGTTGTCAGACCTTTTTTTTCCTTGTATTTTTACCTACCTATTCTTTTTCATTTTTTTTTTATCATTTAACATCGAAACAGGCATTTCTCAGGCTAGTAGGGTGAAACTGAGAGACTGATTGAAGAGGAAATAATTGACTATTTATAAATAAAAAGCACACGGAATAAAACAAAAGATAAAATAAAAACACAGAAAATAAATACAATTAAATTAGATAACAATTTAAAAATTAATAAAAAATACCAGTCATATTTAAAGCATGCAAAGAAAAACTTAGCTGAACTTTGGTGAATCTATTCGATTTTTAGTGTCATGTGTTCACAGCATTTTTTGATGGTCGGCCATTTTGAAAAATCTGCATGTCTGGAGTTGAGTTCGTTTTTGCGACAATGAATGTTGCTATTAGATTTGAATCTTTATATGTTATGTTTGTTGTACGTTCACCAACATTTCTATCTCTATCCATTGCTGTACGCTGTTGTAGCTTCGTTGTTGTTTTATTTACCTTTGGTTTTAATTTGGAGTCCTCTAATTTGCATGTCTTTGAAGTGTCACGTGGTCATACAACAGTTTCCCACCTTTTTATACAGTCCTTTGCATTATTATCTACTCTGCAATATCTTTCAAGCTGCACCGGTTGGGCAGTAGAGGGCAGACAAGACAGTGTTGCATCGCATGGTCCTCCTCTCCACATTCACAGATGGTTGGATCAGTTTTGTAGCCCCCATCTACTCAGAGCAACTTTTGAGCACTCCATTCCCTTTCTCGGGCAGTTGAGTGTTTTCCACTGAAGCCAGGGTGCCTCTTGACCGGGAGGGAGGGCTTCAGAACGGAGGATTCCCATGTCAGTAGGTGGGGGGGAGACATTATCCAACCGTCTGGTCTCTTCCTGAGATGTTGTTAGGGGTTCGACATGTCTGAGGAAGCTTCTTCTTGACTTCCGTCGTTGGACCATTGGTTCACGTCCATGAAGAAGTTTGCGTTTATCACTGATAGTTTGTAGTAAGATATTTATTTCTGATTTAGAATCAATTTTCCGATCCATTTTAGTTTTATTTATTTTCATACAAGCAGGACGACCCGACGTTGCTCGGGATTGAATAAGGATCACTACTATGTTCATTGTTTAATTGAACTTTACTTACCTTTTGAATTAAAAAAAATCTAGATGTTAGTGATGGTTTCTACCATACATGGTTGGTTTTGAATCTAAGACAAAGTTCCTTCATATTCAATCAAGTGGATTCGAACTTGGCCGTCAGTCTATGTTGGTATCCACTTCACCATGGCCACCTCTTTCCTCCCAGTGAGTAAAAAAATAATAAGAATAAGTAATTATATTGTTAGTATATATATTCATTACCTTAACAACACTATAATAGAAAACATATCTACTAAACTCAATGCAGAGAATAAGGGAACATACACCCAAATACAATATACACATTTTATTTACAGATTGACCAACGTAAAGTAGACATGCAACACAACGGAAAAGAACATACAATAAAAGGGCTTGTTACTCACCACTCGTAGTGGTCACTACCATACATGGTACGTTCCGAATCTAAGACAGAGTTCCTTCATATTCAACCACATGGAATCCTGTCCAACATGGTGAATATCCTTCTCTCTCATCCAGTAGTCTGGGTCTCTCTGACCAAATGGTAATAACCTGTCAATGTTCTTAGCAACCGGTGTCATTCTCCCATATTCCCCTACAGATTTGTCTTTTTAAATGTGTTACAAAGTCATCAAATTTCTGTCTTTTGTGTTTGTTTTTACTTTAAAAAGTTTGTGTCTGACAAACGTGAGATTCTTTCTCGGTTCAAAATATTTATTGAAATTCACTGGTCAGTGTGGCCTGTTCAGGTCGTCGAAGCTCGCACAGTAACTCTGAAACGATCATGTTGTTGCCCGTATTTCGAGTTGTCATGTTGGTGTCTAGGCAGAAAAATTAGGTCTGGTAGCTTGCCATTTCTTTCCAGGTTCACGTTGTCTGTCCCACAGTCAGTTAGCCCCAACGTTGTCTCTTGTGTGGAATCGTCCGGCATGCGTAGTTGCAATCGAAGCCAGTATTCCAGATTCCAAAGCTGCCACCACTGGAGGAGCACAATAGATGAGAGATTGTCGTCTGGCAGTCTTCGGGCATCGAAGAAAAGGGAAAGACGTCCTTTTGCCGGAAGGCATCTGTCAAAGCTTGCCCTGTTCGTCTATATCTACAGCACAATCTCTTTTCATCTCAGAGATCGAAGAGTTCCATTTTCTATCAGACTCAACTTAAATAGTCAAAACCCGAATCAAGAGAGATCACTCTTATCTAAAAAATGGTCCAAGAGAGATAACTCTTAATCCACAGGATCCATCAACCGACTTGCCTCACCAGATTTTGCCAGCCAGCGGAGACCGTTGCCTGGGGGTACCCAAGCAGCTACTAGGAGGCATTGGTGCGACTTGAGCATTGGACCGATGCGGCTGTCCGGTTTGCAAAAATACTACACCTCTTTGACATTCCATACACTACACTCATTATTATTGGCAACTTTGTTTTTTTCTTGATCGTCGTTAAATTTAACCATTGCGTAGTATATATCACGTCCTTTCTATCGGATGTTAAAAATAGAGCTGCAATTTGTTTACATGTTTTTTGTTTTAAATCACACACAAATGAACACTTTGTGCATACAAACTTTCATACGTCGTAACTATTGTGAATGTGTTTCATCAAATTCTGTTTTAACGTTTTATTCATACGAAGTTGATTTTCATATTGTTTCAAGTAGTCGCTACCAATTTTCTCAAAATATTTGGTGTAATTTGAAACTAACATAAAAAGTTCAAAATTGATTTGAAAGAAGAAAAAAAATGAAAAAAAATCAGCCTACCCGAAATATCATGATCATGATCATGATGATGATCATCATCATCATCGATGCTGCCATGTGTTGCAGCCATTTGAGGGCACCCCAAGGCCACTCCAGACCCCCGTAACAGAAGAGGAAGTAAAAACTGCCATCACTGCACTTCAAAATGGCCGTGCCACCGGTCCAAATGGTGTGAACAGTGAGCTGTTTAAGCACTCAAAGAACATTGTTTTTTTGCCCATTGGCTAAAACCATCAACTCATCTTTCGAACACCACACCCCCATAGAGACACTAGGAGAAGGCACACTTATCACCTTACCCAAGCCAAAGAAGCCCCCTAGGCCATCAGCCAACCTTCGGCCAATAGCCCTGCTAAACAGCATAAGAAAGATCCTGTCTATCATTACCCTGCGTCGCATCAGAGACGAAATCGACTGCTTCACGGGACCCTACCAAAGTGGTTTCAAAAGAGGCAGAAGATGTGCAGACATTGTATGGGCACAACGTATGCTGACCTCAGTAGTGATGACAAAGAAATGGGACTTCTAGAAGATGGGCATTGATATGTCGCGAGCCTTCAATACCATTAAGCGACAACGCATCCTAGATGTCCTACTGCAAGCAGGCTGCAATGATGACGAACTAAGACTTGTAAGATCTTTGTTAGCAGAGACAAAGCTAAGAGTCCGAGTGAAAAACGAGCTGTCTGACTCATTTGAGACCACCATAGGCTCCCCCCCAGGGCGACAGCCTCTCACCGGTGCTCTTCACCTGCTACCTCGCGGCAGCACTCTCATCCATCCGAGAAAGCTCTAAGAGGCCCAACCCACCAGTCTCCCGCCTGGGTCTGCCATTAGAAATGGAATATGCAGACGACGTTGCTTTCCTGGACGTAGAAAAGAAGCCTCTGGATCAGCTCCAGCCAATAGCGCAGAGAAACTGAAAATGGACAATCTCTTCATGAACGAGATGAAAACAGAGTTTAGCCATGTATACCTTGCAGAAGCCACAGAATTGGACCCACAAAGCAAGACCCTCCGCGGCAATGAAAGCTGGCGAAAGAACAAGACCTTGGGCTCCCTGCTGTGCAGCACTACAGACGTCACAGCCCGCTGTATACATGGCAATGTAGCGTTTCATTCATTACATAAACTCTGGAGCCGACGAACCAAGATCCTGTTGAAGACTAGACTCCGTCTCTATAATGCGTACTGCGTGTCCATCATGCTCTACAATAGCAACAACTGGGTAATAACAAAAGACATGCTTGACAAGCTGGATGCGTGCCACCGCAGACACCTCCGTTCCATCACAGGTCACTGCTGGCTGAAAAAACTTATCAGCAACAAGGCACTATACGAGCTGTGCAACGAAAAACCCCTCTCCACAAAGGTCGCTGAACAAAAATGGTCTATGTTAGGCCATGTCCTACGAATGGACCCTGAAACTCCTGCACAGAGGGCACTAGACTTTGCCGTTACTGGCTCGCAAGCCTACCAACCGCAACTAGGAAGGCACTGCAGAAATCTGCTAGGCACACTACGTGCTGACCTCAAAACAGGCGGGACTAGGACCACTACGTACAGCGAAACAACTTCATTGCCTACGACAACTTGCACATGACAAGTCCAGAGGGCCTGGGACTAGCATGGAGGACTGATTGCAGCTACGGGATGTCATTTGACTACCGTAGCCGCAGAACACAGTTTTTAATAATAATAATAATAATAATGTGTTGGATGGCTTTTAGAAATTGACTTCCAAACTAACCTATCTCTGGCCAGGTATTTATTTATCCCTCTTTCTCACAAGCCCATCCTTATCATTTTCTTCCCATCTTTTACTGATCTTGCCGCCTCAACCAACCCAAACACTCTCCTCCATTCTTTCAATGTGACTAAACTAACAAAGTCTCCTGTTCTGCACACATCTTCCTATACTGTCCAGATTTAATCTTTCTTCTAAATACATAAGATTAATTTTTTTTTTTTTTACTTCCATTCACCCCAAATAAGGGGGCACATTGCCACTGAAGTGTAAGGGGCTACTGTGATAGGGACCAGATTTATAAGGTGCAACAGGGTGGGGGAGTTGGCCAGCAAGATTTAAATTTATGCATGTTCGTATGGTCGGGGAAACAGTGAGCAGGAAAGGAATTCCAAAGGTAAACGGTCCGAGGAAAGAAGAAAAGTGGAGAAAATCTTCCGGCATCTAGGGACCGCTACAGCGAAGGGGTGGAATTTTGCTGCTAGTCGGGTGGGTCGGGGGTAATTTCGTTTAGGGGTACAAATGCAGTAAGTTCATCTAAGCCTGCTTTTAAGACTCATTTTACACATTCATCGTATCATCATCATGTGTTTCATGGGGGGGGGGAGGAGGCCATGAAACACATATTCTCAACCGTCACTGACCTGGTTCCACTTCTATACATAATCACACTACGTACACATGCCTGATAGACGATTCCATTCGTCAACAGTGGTAACACTCTGCTGGTTAGTAATAACATAAATTCTCTGAACATACTCCATTCACTCTTACCTCTTGTAATCATGTCAGCTCTTCCCTATACTCCAATGGTATCACCAAGGTAACAAAACTCCTCAACAACCTCAATAGCTTTATCATCCAAATATACTTTCTCCACATCTGAGTTCTCATCCATCTCCATTGTCTTACAGTTCTACATACCAAGTTACTTTTTGGATAATATGTAACACGTGTGGGGCATATCATCTAATCATTTTGTACGAGCTGTGTCAACCCAATATATTCAGAGTTATTTCTCTTGAACAATATTCAAGTTATCTCCCCTGAATTATGCTGGCAACAGAGATTGAACCTTTCAATTATGAAATTAAAAAAAAAAAGACTTGCACTACGCATATGCGAGATTCAAACATCGAGACTTACCATCTTTCTTGGCTGTCAGCTTGAGATGGGTTGACGGATTCCACCCTGACTCAACATGATTTTACACACTGCTGAATCCATGTCATCAGATCTCGCATTTGGTTGCAGTATAGATGGACTCCCAGACAGCTTGCCATCTTAGCATGGCCCTTTTATATTGGTCTCAGTCTCGTTATCAGAATAGTCTGCAGAAGGTTTCAAAATAAGTTGTATTCATTTTACATAACCAATGCATTCTCTATTATTTGTTTGCCCTGGCAATCCATGTTTATTTTGGATCGCATTTAGGAACTTTTAATGTTAGTAACTATGCCTGTTATATTCACCCCTTTCATGTATCATGTTTTATGTCCTTCTTATGTTTCTTTGACAAACATTCTCTGTGAAAAATAAATATATGAAAATGCAAGCGTCTCTTTATTATTATTGCGTCTTCATCATTGTCTTTTTTGACCTCATGTTGTTGTTCTTCTATTCATTTAACGCCCCTTTTCTATTGCCCAGGGCTCAGACGTTTTTTGATATTTCACAAGCTCACTCTCCAGACCCCACAATTCATCAAGACAACTGTCTTCAAATTCGACTCTGTACGGTTTTGTCTAATCAATTGCTTCCAAATTTTCCATGACTGGTCAACCTTCCTGTCTTTCAAAATATCCATGCTTCTGCAAGTTTATTAAGGAGGATAAACGTTCCACATTACCATACCAGATTCATAACTGATTCATCCTTAGGATAATTTCCATGCTATTCAAGTGTAGTACTTTCAGTAAATCCTCCAATGTGTTGGGTTTGGTGAGATTTCTTATTGCAGATTTATCTAATCATAGATCTGTCATTGCATTGCAGCCAGACAAGAGTTGACTTGGTGGCGGTTCAGCATTTGTTACCATAAATGGGAATATCAAATATTGTCATTTTATAGCTGAAAATTTTTTTATATTTTAACAGAATCAAAAGAACAAGGACAATATCGTTGAGTTTTACAGAAATTTTTATTTCCTTCAAATATAAAAGAAAATTATTTTAAATTTTTTTTTTAATCAACAGGTTTTATTTTTTTCATACAATTTTTGTTAAAAATTTTTTTATAAAGACTAATTTTTCCAAATATAAATTTTAGTTGGAAATTTCCAAACTTCCAACTAAACAGAAATTGATTTCTCTGCAGATCCACACTTGGTCTGTTCAAATAAAGCATTGTAGTAGGAGTAGTAGTAATTGCTGTTTATTGTAAGAGGAATAGTAGTAGTAGTAGTAGTAGTAGTAGTAGTAGTAACAGTATAAGAAGATATTCCTTTCTGGCTAATGGGTAGAAAAGAAATGAACTTTTTAAAAAAATTTAATTAAAAAAAATGGCATTCTTAAATTGGCCGCATTAAAAATGTTAAAAAAAAATGGCCAGATTTTTTGTCCTTTTTGAAAAGTTGGCCAAAAAATATTGGCACAAAGAAATGTACAAATGTTTGTTTCATTCTCTTTTAATATACATCACAGCTCAGACAAAAAATGGTTTTATTTTTTATTTTTTTCATTTTTCTTACAATTCAGATAATGTGCAAACTGTTGATTGTGTTTCCATTTTAATGGGGGAGGGGATCGTTTCCTGGGTTTAAAAACAAAAGAAAATGGTGTTTTTTGTTTGCTTTGGGCTGTTATTTTTTTTTTTTTTTCAGTGATGTGGTAGGAGGAGACGGAAAGATGAGAAGGGTAGGAGGAGGAGAAAAGAGAAAAAATGAAGAAGGGAAGATGGGGGGGGGGGCAAAAAGGGGAAAAATAAGAGGAAGATAAAGAGGGCTTGGAGGAGGAAGAAGTTGATGGGAACGAGAGGGAAAAAGACGAAAAGAAAAGGAGAAGAGAAAAGACAAAAGAAGAAAAGAAGGAAGGGGGTAGGAGTAAGAGAGGTAGGAGGAGGAAGAAGAAAAGTGATGGGAAAAAGTTTTTAAAAAAAAAAGAAAAAAAGAAAAGGAGATTAAAGAAAGATGAAACACAAGAAAGTTAACATTGAAACGGAAATAAAACAGTTAAAAATCCGATAACAAAAAATTGGATTTTTTTTAAATGTTATCATTTATTAATTGTTTGTTAATTTATTCAAGTCGTAAAAAATTATTAATTTATTCAAGTCGTAAAAAATTATTAATTTATTCAAGTCGTAAAAAAATCTTAATTTATTCAAGTCGTAAAAAATTCTTAATTTATTCAAGTCGTAAAAAATTCTTAACTTATTCAAGTCGTAAAAAAATCTTAATTTATTCAAGTCGTAAAAAAATCTTAATTCATTCAAGTCGTAAAAAATTCTTAATTTATTCAAGTCGTGAAAAATTATTAACTTATTCAAGTCGTAAAAAATTCTTAATTTATTCAAGCCGTAAAAAATTCTTAATTTATTCAAGTCGTAAAAAAATCTTAATTTATTCAAGTCGTAAAAAATTCTTAATTTATTCAAGTCGTAAAAAATTATTAATTTATTCAAGTCGTAAAAAATTCTTAACTTATTCAAGTCGTAAAAATTCTTAACTTATTCAAGTCGTAAAAAAATCTTAATTTATTCAAGTCGTAAAAAATTCTTAATTTATTCAAGTCGTAAAAAATTCTTAATTTATTCAAGTCGTAAAAAATTCTTAATTTATTCAAGTCGTAAAAAATTCTTAATTTATTCAAGTTGTAAAAAAATCTTAATTTATTCAAGTCGTAAAAAAATCAGATGCAGTTATTATTTACTTGCATCAAAATTGTTTTAAGAAAACTATCGAGAAGGGAGCGATGGAGCTTAGGTTTTATTTTTCTACAATTTATGTGTTTTTTTGTTAATCTTTCCAATTGATGAATTTATAAATTTGAAAATAATGAAAAGCTTTAGTTTAACACCTAACCAAAACCAGAAATCAGTTCATATATATATATATATATATATATATATATATATACATGCATTTAGCCTGATGAATTATTTCAGGGAATGAAACAATTGTTTCTGCGTAGCTTATTTGCCATGAGTATATTTCTATACTATGTAGCTCTAATATACATAATGTATGATGTTTTAAGTGATATATATATATATATATATATATATACATACATACATACACACATTCGTAAAATGCTGTTTGTTTTAGACCAATTATTAATTAAAAAAATTTTCATTTACATCGTGTGTGTAAGCGCGTGCATGCAAAAACGCCAACTATGGAAGATGTTGCACTGTTAAATTCTGGCGGAGTTTCAAGAGAGATATTACATCAAAGAAACTAAATAAAAATATTTCAATTCAAAATAAAAAAAATAAAAAATTTTTTCAGTCTGTTCGACTCATTAAAGCACAAATTGAAGAGAAGATGAAGTCCGACAATTTTGGGGTTTCGTATTCAATCGAAGTGATCAGAATTTCAAAAAGATATACACATTGCTTTTTGTGATAAGAATTTCTTTTTTCTATCAGAAAAATATGTGATCATTTTTTATGAGAAAATATTAAAGAAATCCAAGCCCAAAAACGCATATGTTCGTTTTTTTTTAAAAACTAATTTTTAAAATAGAATTGATTTTAAAATTGTGCATTTTGAGTTTCTAGAGGAAAAAAAGAAACAAACAAAAAAAAACACAGACAAAATGGCTGATCATATTTTTGTTAAAAATGTAAATCTTATGTTGTTCGATTGTGTTTATGTGGCTCACTTCATTACAATTCATCCTTTACAAAGACTTTCTTCTTCTTCTGCAAAAGATTAGTGGATGTAACTATTACAATTGGTTGGTTTGTTTTATGGCATATCAATATTTTGGAGTCATTTAATGTCGAAATAAAGTGCCTATTGTACATGGTTCATTGTACATAATTATGACTGCAAGCTGCTATTTTACCCATAAATGGGAGAGTTATGGGTTCATACATTTCCAAGCAGTGGTATTATCGCATTATTGAACACAATAGATTTTATAGAATTTAAACTTGGCATAATTGAGTCCATATTCTATGATAATTAGACAAATCTCACAGACTAAAAACGTTCTTTACTACAAGCCACTTCATGGTGCAGCTGCGAAGCACGGCTGGAGAACTATTGACAAATGTTTGCTTTTCAGAGATATTTGAAGAAAATTAAGCCAACTATATTTGAAAATACATAGAATAACATTCTGACCTATACATGAGGATAAGTTTGTGTGTTGAAAGTTAAATAAATTAAAATACATATTCTTGTTTTAGAAACTTATAAATATGAAAGAAAAAACAAAAACAAAAAGAATATAATTAAGATGTCTGGTAAAAGATATGATCCGCATATATATTCTCATTTATTTATATTTCAACAATCTTATCCTCAGTTGACTTAATTTTCTTCAAATATCTTTGCAAATCAAATATTTGTCAATAGGTCTCCAGTCGTGCTTTGCGGCTACATCATGAAGCGGCCTGTAGTATAGAACTCTACGCCTCAAATAGTTATTGGTCGTGCAGTCATCCAATTGCCTATACCAACGGTTCCATAAGTGTTAAACTCTCTTCAATCACATCTCAGCGGCTGTGTATTGTAGGAAAATGTTACTTCTTTTTAGAAGAAAAGGAGAGAGAACCTTATAAAGCAATGAAAAGAAACAGGGCATTGAAGGAACCGGAAGTGAACGATAGAGACAGAAAATGGTGCAAATCCTGATTTAAAAAAAAAAAAAAAAAAAAACATAAATTTACATAAAGTCTACATTTAATTGGTATAACAACTTCAAGTCTTTTTTTTTTTATTAACAGACGAAAACAAAACGAGTCAACAAATAACACTGTACATATTCAAATTATTCTTGCTCAAAAGATCATGTGATTTGTAAAATCTCTAAGATAAAAAGACTTTAATAAATGCATTTTCTTAATCTTTCAAGACTTTAAAGACTTAATCTTTCAAGACTTTAAAGACTTAATCTTTCAAGACTTTAAAGACTTAATCTTTCAAGACTTTAATAAATGCATTTTCTTAATCTTTCAAGACTTTAAAGACTTAATCTTTCAAGACTTTAAAGACTTAATCTTTCAAGACTTTAATAAATGCATTTTTTTTATCTTTCAAGAAAAATATTTTCAAAAATAGATTTGCATCTTTTTGAGAAAAAAAAGTAGATTCAATGTCTGCGAATGAAAAAAAAAAAAAAAACAATATTCAAATAAAATTTTGTTGGAATGAAAACATTGTTTTCTTTCATGCACGTTTGGCAAAAAAACAAAAAAAAAACTAGTTGCGTTGTACAAAGGAATTTTTTCTTTATTTGTCCCCCCCCCCCCGATCTCATTTCCTTTTCTAACAAGAATCGGGAATTCAAATAGGTTCTTTTGTAGACGTGGCCCGCCACTAATAGAAAAATAAGTTTTGCAAAGAAAATAGCCCTGCCAGTCATGTGCAGTATGTGCACACGTCCTTGACCTACTTTTGTGAGCCCTGTCTAGACACACGTTCTGTTAGGGTTAGGTTGTACAAAATGCAGAATTAACGCCACGCGGAATGATGCACAATTATCTGTGTGAGTTTATGTGGAGCCAGAAATATAAGGGAAACGGATCTTTTTATGCAAATACTCAATGACATGAATGGATTCCGTCCTCTTGAGTAATTAATAAAACGTTTTTTTTTTTTCCTTTTACTATGGTCATCATTTTGTCCGTTTTGAGGTGGCGGGTGCGGGTGACGGTGGAGGGTATCTCCTACAAAATATCCTTGAAGAGTACACATAGCTACGGTATTCATTTTTGAGGGATGAATGCAGAACATCACAATATTTTAAAGCCAGAAGTAGGGAAATTGGCTGAAGGAAAAAAAAAAAAAAAAAAAACTTCTGATTTCAGAGTTGGTTTTAAATCTAACTCCCGAATTCTGCAAAAATAATTAACTTTGGAGTTAGTTTAAACAAAAATAAAAAAATAAAAAAATTGATTCCAATTCAAGACTCTTTCAAAAATTGCCAAATCCTACCTCACCCCCCCCCCCCCCCATCTCTAAAGCAATTGTTCTTAACTAGGAGTCACTTGGCTCCTGGCTCACAAGGAGACTTTCTACTAAAGTTCAAATTGTGGAATATTTTCGTCACATGTACAAATTATAAGAGGGATTATGAAATTATTTAATGATTCATTCAACAGCCGAGGGAGCCAGGGATTTCAAAAGGAGGAATGTGATCTACAAATCTCAGAATTACCAGAAATACAACAAAAAACATTTTATCTTTCTGCCATTTTATTCTATTTTAATTCCTAAAACAAATTATTTACAATACCCGGCATAGTCCGGGATTCATTAATGTTATTTAAGTTCAAATTTTAAAATAATGCTTAAATCACAGAGAAATGCGTAAAAAAAAAAAGCTAAAAAATGTAAGGGAGTTAACTAACATTCTTACCTTTAAGTTAAAATAGGAATTATCTCCCTTACATTTTGAGCTTTTTTTAGTTCATTATTTAAAATTGTCTCCATTGTAACAATCTTCATTGCCAGAATAATTATTTTCAGAAAGAAACTAAAACAAATAACATTTATTTAGTGTAAAGAACATGCTGCAAGGATAAAAACAACACTGCTAGTTAGAATCAAATATCGATTTGGCAGGTGCATTGCTATTTAGGTTTAACATAAAAAATCTTTAAATATTAGATAAAAAAGAAATCAACAAAAATTGCTTCCTGATATAGATATTTTTTGATCCCTAGTAGAAATTAAAAACAAAGATTTTGCAATAATATCAACTGAATTATAGAATGCTACTCAAACAGGTTCTACACTTTTAAGAGAATAAACTTTTCAAAATCTTTAAATTTGCATTAAAAGAAAACTAAATACATTAATAGGTTAAAATCAGCCCAGATTTTTTGATTCCTTCAAATATTAAATTAAAAAAATTAAAAACAATATATAAAGAAGACTTTTTTGGATTCCTTCAAATATTAAATTAAAAAAATTAAAAACAATATATAAAGAAGACTTTTTTGGATTCCTTCAAATATTAAATTAAAAAAATTAAAAACAATATATAAAGAAGACTTTTTTGGATTCCTTCAAATATTAAATTTAAAAAATTAAAAACAATATATAAAGAAGACTTTTTTGGATTCCTTCAAATATTAAATTTAAAAAATTAAAAACAATATATAAAGAAAACTTTTTTGGATTCCTTCAAATATTAAATTTAAAAAATTAAAAACAATATATAAAGAAAACTTTTTTGGATTCCTTCAAATATTAAATTAAAAAAATTAAAAACAATATATAAAGAAAACTTTTTTGGATTCCTTCAAATATTAAATTTAAAAAATTAAAAACAATATATAAAGAAGACTTTTTTGGATTCCTTCAAATATTAAATTTAAAAAATTAAAAACAATATATAAAGAAGACTTTTTTGGATTCCTTCAAATATTAAATTAAAAAAATTAAAAACAATATATAAAGAAGACTTTTTTGGATTCCTACAAATATTAAATTTAAAAAATTAAAAACAATATATAAAGAAGACTTTTTTGGATTCCTTCAAATATTAAATTAAAAAAATTAAAAACAATATATAAAGAAGACTTTTTTTAATTCCTTCAAATATTAAATTTAAAAAATTAAAAACAATATATAAAGAAGACTTTTTTGGATTCCTTCAAATATTAAATTAAAAAATTAAAAACAATATATAAAGTAGACTTTTTTTTAATTCCTACAAATATTAAATTTAAAAAATTAAAAACAATATATAAAGAAGACTTTTTTGGATTCCTACAAATATTAAATTTAAAAAATTAAAAACAATATATAAAGAAGACTTTTTTGGATTCCTTCAAATATTAAATTAAAAAATTAAAAACAATATATAAAGAAGACTTTTTTTGATTCCTTCAAATATTAAATTAAAAAATTAAAAACAATATATAAAGAAGACTTTTTTGGATTCCTTCAAATATTAAATTAAAAAATTAAAAACAATATATAAAGAAGACTTTTTGAATTCCTTCAAATATTAAATTTAAAAAATTAAAAACAATATATAAAGAAAACTTTTTTGGATTCCTTCAAATATTAAATTAAAAAAATTAAAAACAATATATAAAGAAGACTTTTTTGGATTCCTACAAATATTAAATTTAAAAAATTAAAAACAATATATAAAGAAGACTTTTTTGGATTCCTTCAAATATTAAATTAAAAAAATTAAAAACAATATATAAAGAAGACTTTTTTGGATTCCTACAAATATTAAATTTAAAAAATTAAAAACAATATATAAAGAAGACTTTTTTGGATTCCTTCAAATATTAAATTAAAAAATTAAAAACAATATATAAAGAAGACTTTTTTTGATTCCTACAAATATTAAATTAAAAAAATTAAAAACAATATATAAAGAAGACTTTTTTTGATTCCTACAAATATTAAATTTAAAAAATTAAAAACAATATATAAAGAAGACTTTTTTTGATTCCTACAAATATTAAATTTAAAAAATTAAAAACAATATATAAAGAAAACTTTTTTGGATTCCTTTAAATATTAAATTAAAAAAATTAAAAACAATATATAAAGAAGACTTTTTTTGATTCCTACAAATATTAAATTTAAAAAATTAAAAACAATATATAAAGAAGACTTTTTTGGATTCCTTCAAATATTAAATTAAAAAAATTAAAAACAATATATAAAGAAAACTTTTTTGGATTCCTTCAAATATTAAATTAAAAAAATTAAAAACAATATATAAAGAAGACTTTTTTTGATTCCTACAAATATTAAATTAAAAAAATTAAAAACAATATATAAAGAAGACTTTTTTGGATTCCTTCAAATATTAAATTTAAAAAATTAAAAACAATATATAAAGAAAACTTTTTTGGATTCCTTCAAATATTAAATTAAAAAATTAAAAACAATATATAAAGAAGACTTTTTTGGATTCCTTCAAATATTAAATTAAAAAATTAAAAACAATATATAAAGTAGACTTTTTTTTAATTCCTTCAAATATTAAATTAAAAAAATTAAAAAACAATATATAAAGAAGACTTTTTTGGATTCCTTCAAATATTAAATTAAAAAAATTAAAAAACAATATATAAAGAAGACTTTTTTGGATTCCTTCAAATATTAAATTTAAAAAATTAAAAACAATATATAAAGAGGACTTTTTTGGATTCCTTCAAATATTAAATTAAAAAAATTAAAAAACAATATATAAAGAAGACTTTTTTGGATTCCTTCAAATATTAAATTTAAAAAATTAAAAACAATATATAAAGAAGACTTTTTTGGATTCCTTCAAATATTAAATTTAAAAAATTAAAAACAATATATAAAGAGGACTTTTTTGGATTCCTTCAAATATTAAATTAAAAAAATTAAAAAACAATATATAAAGAAGACTTTTTTGGATTCCTTCAAATATTAAATTTAAAAAATTAAAAACAATATATAAAGAAGACTTTTTTGGATTCCTTCAAATATTAAATTTAAAAAATTAAAAACAATATATAAAGAAGACTTTTTTGGATTCCTTCAAATATTAAATTTAAAAAATTAAAAACAATATATAAAGAGGACTTTTTTGGATTCCTTCAAATATTAAATTACAAAAATAAAAAAACAATATATAAAGAAGACTGTTTTGGATTCCTTCAAATATTAAATTAAAAAAATTAAAAACAATATATAAAGAAAACTTTTTTGGATTCCTTCAAATATTAAATTAAAAAAATAAGAAACAATATATAAAGACTTTTTTGGATTCCTTCAAATATTAAATTTAAAAAATTAAAAACAATATATAAAGAAAAAACGATTAACCTTTATAAAAGATAAATTTTTAAATATTAAAAAAAAAAAAAAAGGTAAAAACACTTCCAACTAATGGATGCAAAAAATACAATTTTACGCTAAAATAAAAGCCACTTGAATATTTTGGACAAAATTGATTTTAATCATCAAATTTCGGATACACATATCCTGTAGGAATCCTGTTTGCATATGGAGTGACGGTTTCTTTTTTCCTTATTTCTCAATGCGAGTTGAAGAAGCAGACCTTCAAATAATTTCGGCAATTTACAGAGGAGTAAAGTATCAATGTGAAGCAAAGGTGAAAGATCGGTTTTATAGACATAGATTTTGTGTCAAATAAGATGGCGCTTGTTGCCATTTTGAAATTTCGTTCAAAGATGGCGGAAAGAAAATCTTATGGTCGAATTAGATTTCAAGTGAAATTGGGGGAAAAAAAGATATTAATGGAAAATATGGCATTCAAATATGAATCCCGAATACTAATAAAGGAAATACAGTTTAGAAGAGTACTTATATAAAACAGTATAAAAATATACGTATGGCAAGCAAGCTACAGAAAAGTTTGTTTAATTCCCGAGGAAAATGCCTGTGTATCTTACTTGCTATAAGTAAATTTTTCTGTTACAAAGCTCTACTTGTGTATTGAGCACTGTTAAAGTAAATACTGAAACAATATATATATATGAAATAGTAATATATAGATATTATCATTCGAGTTTAAATGTCCGGGATTATCTGTGACCATAAAATACAATTTCTTGGAGCACTCAAGGTTTCGAAATCACATAGAACATTTTTCGGCTTTTTTGTTTGGAATGTTTAAACATTTTGGATCATTTAAATTTGATACAACTCTCCGCCCATAGTTTGAATCGTGTTTGATCGGTTCCAGGACTTAAATCGAGAAATATTTTCCTGTTAACGTTTTTCAAAATATTTTACTTTTGCTTTTTCAAGATATTCACTTCTAATAATTAATTAATATTCACTTCTAATAATTAATTAATATTCAATTATTATTGGTCAAACCTTTTGACGATATTGGCGTTATCTTTGAAAAGCCATGGCTTAAAGGGCATTTTGTATTTGCATCCTTTGTTTGAACACTTGATGAGTTAATAAAGTTGTAAACTATAAAATTTTATCTATTTCCTCACTTCATTATCCGTTTATAAATACTCTATCTACTATATTGAGCTTCACCGTATCTCAATAGGATCTAATATAATTTTTGATTTTTATATTATATATATATATGTTTTATAGTTCAGAGATAAACAAATTTATAACATTCATTTATATCCGTTCCAAGAATTCGACATCAACAACTTTTTATTGTACGATCGTTTCAGAGACGAAATATACATACACTAGTTGTCCTGTGAAAACTTCAAAGTCTAGTCTACCCTTACTTGGGGATGGGGTGGGGGTATTAATACATTTTCCACAAATATTTTAAACAAAAACATTTAAAAGTGAATTTAATTTATTTTTTATCTATAAAAATTTTAATCCAATTCCTTTTGGCAATAAAAAGAATCTGCAACCTTCTCTCTATTCTTGTCTTTTGCCCTCTCTCTCTCTCTCTCTCTCTCTCTGTGTAATCTTTTCTCCATTTTTTGGTTGAAGGTGTGTCTGCCACCGACTCAACTTTTAAATGCACGTTCATTTCCTGTCTGATCGAGTGTTTCTTTCTTTCAACATTGTGAATAGTTCAAATTGAGGTCAAGTCAATTACTAACATAATTTCACTTATACAAAGTAAGAATGTTGACATGTGATGGTAAGCAGAGTAGAGAAAGACTATTTACCAAATATCTTCAAACCGATTTGAATAAATATAGATAGCCAATGCCATCTGCTGTTATACATAAAATCTCTTTTCCAAATTTCAAAAGGATTAGTATTTTTTTGTCTTCATTATATTTCCTCAGAAATTTCATGTCTTTGTAAATTTTGTAAAATTTGAAAATAACATTTTTCATTCATTTATGATGAAGTCTTTTGATAATAAAGACGAAATATAAAATACGATTTTATTGTATTGTTTGGCCGATCCGATTGTTTTTTCATTTAATTCTTCATCTATATATAACAATAATAAATAATTAAAAAGGAGATCATCTTAGCACTGTACTGCATTTTCATGGTAGAACCAGAAGTGTCTGTATATATTTGGATGCATTCAAATATATATAGACATATGGGACAAGAATTTGCTCCTGACTGTGAAACTGCAGTACAGTGTTGAGATGAGCCTCTTTTTAAATATTTATTATTGTTGCAAAGCTTTATCTGAAAGAATATTGATACCTTTTGTGTGTTCAAGATCTGCTGTCTCGGCTCTGTTCCAATTCCAAAAAGTTGATATTTTATGTTATTGACATAATAATAATAATGATAATAATAATAATGATAATAATAATAATAATAACACTATTGTTCGACTACAATCTTGAAAATTGTTTCTATTTAAACATACTTTAAGTGTACCAAACTTAAAGTCACCCTTTCCAGGTTTAAAAAGCCTCAGATCAAGTTCCATCCCCTAAAATAAATGGCTTAACATAGATAGGGTTTGTAATATGATAGAATAAAATTCATTATTACTAGTAAAAGAGGCTCCCTTCAGTCGCACATTTTTTGCTAGGCTATCGCGTCACTCCCTTCTCCTTCGCTGTCTGCGAGAGGCTGTTCCTATTTACGTGTCTAGAATTATATAATTGTGAAAAAAACTACATACAATGTATATTTAAAGCTAAATAAATTGTTTTGGACGATTGAAATAATTTAAGTTTAAGTTTACCCATTTTTAAAATTATTATCATCGCTTATGTTTGAATTCATATTTTGAAACATGACGTAAATCATAAATGTATGACGTTACTCCAAAGCTATAATTATTTTGTTAAGATCTGTCAAAGATCTGCTGTCTTAATCCAGTTCTATTCTGATTTTGAGAGGTCGTTTTCCTTTTTTTTCTAAAAAAGGAAGAAATACAAACTTAATACCCGCGTATGAAAGAACTCACCGGATTTTCTCTTCGCTATACGGACTACTATCCACGCATATTTGATTCTTTAAACTTTGGACGTATAATTACATGATTATAATTACGTGATTATAATATTGATTCGTTTATTCCATCAAAGATTTTTCCTGGTTTCCCTATGATGGGCAGGCTGAATTTTTAACCATGATTTTCCCATGATGGGGTATTTTCCCTATATCTTGAGTTTAATTGCTAACTCATTTATGATTGCTATGAAAACCCTCTTGAAACATGCGTAAAATTCATATTCTTGGAGAATTTCCATTCCGAAATTTGATGTAAATGCAATTAGAAATCTTAGAAAAAAAACAAAAAAAAAACATATATATATGTGTGTGTGTGTGTGTGAAGACCTTTTTAAAATATTAAATTTATTTATTTTTATTTTCCCCATGAGAGGAAAAGCTATGAACTATGAAGAGATAGAAGTGTTTTTCCGATTCGTAAATGTTTCAAAAAACATAGTACAATAAGTCTATTCCTTAATCTTCTAAAAATAAACCTCGGCCGCCATCTTTTCTATACGGAAGTATTTGAAATTTAATAATCACCTTCCATTATGAACTGATGACATTTGAGATATTCTTCTTCTCCGTTCAGGTTACGATGGATTGTAACTCAAACTAAATATCTTCTTCCATCGTTAAAAATGAGCCGTGCCTTTATATAACTTTATTTCCCGACTGAATCGGATATCGGAGTGGGACAAAAGATATTGATTTGTTTCGTTTGGATCATTCAGACGGACTACTATTCTCATCTTGGTTCTGATTTTCAAAACGTTTCGGACGATGTGACCTCCGACCTTCTGCAGATGAATCTTTTCGAACTTGGAAATCTTTCTGTAGATCTAGAGAATCTATTTGAAATTCTGTATAAGTTCGACATGAAGATTCATACGTTCGAAAAGATGCATCTCACGAAGGTCAGAGGTTACATTGGCCGAAACTCAGCGAAACCCAAGATGAGAACAGTAGTTAGAGGAATAATTCAAATAATAGGAATTATCAATCTTCATCTAAAAAATTCTCAAGCGAAAGATATTGACATTAATATTTGACATCTTTGCAATACTTATCTCCATCTATTTTTATAGCAAACGGTTAACAACCCCAACCCTTCTGGAAATAGAAGAATTCTTAATTAGGAATAAAATGGAAAATTACAAATCCTTTTTTCCCTCCCCGCAGATTTTCAAAACAGCAGTCGGCTATTTCTGTTATAAATAAGAAAAGCATAAAACCT
Source organism: Sepiola atlantica (assembly GCA_963556195.1). Classification (NCBI taxonomy): domain Eukaryota; kingdom Metazoa; phylum Mollusca; class Cephalopoda; order Sepiida; family Sepiolidae; genus Sepiola; species Sepiola atlantica. The sequence continues at coordinate 8,911,868 of OY744523.1, forward strand.
TTTTTCAACTGAAGAATTCAAGAAAGACAAATGGAATCAATGATGTCTCGGAATTTTTTTTAGATAGGTAAAGAATTAAATACAATATGTGAAACAATAATTATAAATAGTAGATTAAAACACATATATATTGTATAAATCTTTATTCATACAAACATTTTGGCTACATATATGCATACATGTTTCAGCTACGACCTTATTCAACGAATGTTCATCTTTTCAGAATCTTCTGTCAGTAGCCTGATGATGCTAGACTTCGAATAAGATTGCAGCTGAAACATGTATGCACATATGTAGCCAAAATATTTGTATAAATAAACATTTTTTACTATATATATATATATATATAGCTGTACTTGTTATTGAGCACTATCTTATAAACACCATAGTGTCATTAGATTAACTTTTATGAACACCCATACAAACACTAATATATATATATATATATATATATATATATGTGTGATTTTTTGAAGGCTTACCAAAGCATTCCGTTCAGGAGACCAATCATCACCATAAAAGATTTTTTCTTACAAATATTAATTTGAATAAATAATATTTGTAAGAAAAAATCTTTTATGGTGATGATTGGTCTCCTGAACAAAATGCTTTGGTAAGCCTTCAAAAAATCACATATAAATGCTCTGTATCCTGTAATCGAGCTTGTTTTTATTGGCCTAATCCCGATCTTCGCTGAATAATCTATTTTCTAAGTGAAAAATCTAAATCTATATATATATAGAGATATTTTTTAAAAATTTTTACACACATAAAAGTAATCCATGTACGCGTTTTATAGTTTTACTAATCCTCAGCACAGCTCAACTAATATATATATATATATATATATATATATATATATGACGGCTGATAGCCAGAAACATGTGTCCATGGATTACTTTTATGTACGTAAATATTAATATATATAAAGTAGTAATACTATTATATTACAGACCTAAAGCAAGATTAGGTTTAAAGCTCCTAAAACGCATACTATTGTCCACAGAGGCTTGTAGCACAAAAGTGCTGATTAACAGTCAGTTCTACATGACAGTTTTCTGGAGGTCGAAGGTTCAATCCTTACTCCAGGCGATAATAACTAAAAATATTATAAAAATTAACACTTCTACCCAGTCATGGCTGATGGAATGAGAACAATCTATCCCCATGGATTAAATAAAGGGTTCAGTTCGAAATTCCGTGTAGGTTTCCGAGTTTGAAAGGATGCACTTGGAGAAGGTCGGAGATTACATCAGCCGGAACGTTATGAAAATAACAAGATGAGGATAGTCGTTCGAATAATCCAAAAAATACAAATCGAATAAAAAAAAAATAAAAAAATTTTTTTTTTTTTTTTTGAGATATTTTTTTAGGAACAAAAGGAATCAACACAACAGATTATGAAAAGAAAAGTTAAAATGATTTATTGTCAGAATATAGATATTGGTTATTTATTTTCGTACACTGGAAAATTCTCTCCAAAAATATTTAAATCTGTTATTTTGGAATTTAATATATTTGAAGAGTGTAGTCTGAGACACCATACGCTTTTGATTCTATGTCGATGTCTCTACTTAGATCTAGATCGGCTCCATCACCGATATCGAGCACTCTCTCCTTTTGAATCCCGGCACTTGTAGAAATTTGTAATGAAAGTTATTTCAAGAAATACTTGGAATCTATTCAAACTGGATTTCCTGCGTAATCAGTTTGCTCATTAATATGAAAGCTGATGTCATGTTTAGAAAGAGACGCAAGAAACGAGAAAAGAAATCTTCTGTTTCCCTTTCTCGTTTCGAAATTCATTTAAGATCAGAAATTTATTGACACTTCAATTGTATTTGTGCTTTTTTTATTTTTAATTTCCAAAGTTTCATTTCTAAAATACAAGATTTTCATCACTTAAAACTGGAGCAAGTTTGGGGGGGTTTAAAAAAAAAAAAAATTATTTTATATATATATATATATATAAAGCTGCCCCTCCTCCTGTTCTGGTGCTGAAAAATGGGACCGATTTTTGCGAAGGATCTAATGAATATCTAGCGGGGGAGGGGGGGGGTGATATTTGATATGTTAGAGCAACAAATTTAAGGGTTAGGGTTGGGTATCATAAGTGAATAAATGTTTTGTTTGATAGTTGAGATGGATCATCTATTTGGGGTGAAAAGTTGGAACTGTGAGGGGTACGTACTTCTTCGTTTTGGATTGCCCTCCTCCCATTTTCATCATATTTTTTTCTTTTTTTTTTTTTTTTTTTTTAAATCTTTTCAGAAATCAACATTTTTTTGTGTCATTTTAATTAAAATAATAAAAAAAAATTAAATGGGAAAATTAAAAAAAAAAAAAAATTTTTTTTTTTTTTTTTCATACTGAAATTTCATTATCTGAAGAGTTTTTGGATTGCTATCAAACAGAAAATATGAATAATTCTTAAATGATTGTAGAATGTCGGGCAGACGAAGGGTCCTTCTTTCGTAGACTTCCTGGACTGAGGGTGGAGTGCGAAGGAGTGCCGTCCCCACTGTTCAGTGCACTACCATAGAATTTCTCTTGGTCTTCCTTTTGATGGTAAAATTCTTCTTCCAATTTCTGGGAATAAAAACAGCAGATGTCAGGTTAGGGTTAGGATTAGGGTTAAGGTTAGGTAAATATTAAAAACAATCAAATAGAAATTAATGATTATTAATTCTCAAATACTTTAGTCACAAGTCAATTTTTACAAGAAGTTTTCTTTTATATATGACATAATTGCGTTGACACATGGGTTCTCATTAAATCACCAAAGTTGAGCGACGTGAAGCCGGGCCAATACTAGATGGGTGACCATTTGGGAATGCTAGGCGCTGTATGTCATCTTCCAATGACTGGGATATACATGTGGCTGAGGACCGCTTGTGAATTTGATATTCCCTGGAAACTTCCTCAGTCGGAGGAAGCCGGCATAGCCTGACCAGGGCTAATACCACACCAGGTTTTACCGATTGTTTTTTTGTGTGTTTTATTTATTCACAAGTGGTGGGGGTAGAAAAAAAAACATAAGTTGCTGTTATTGTGACTGTACCACTGAGTTACTTGCCCTTGGATTACTTATAATTGACACCGTAAACATACATTATCCAAACACAAGCTGTACCTTGAGATACAAAGGACAGATCCTGCACTGTATAAATCTTTCTTGCAACCAGACCTGGACACAATGCAGCAATGGATCACAGAAGACTGGCAATCGAAGCGAGCAGTGGACAAGTGTACCACCATTCATTTTGTGAGGAAAAATGAAGCATCTACATCCTCCTTCCACAACAAGAAATTTTCTTGTGAAAATGACCTGAACATTTATGCCAGCAGCGATTTGCATCCGACAAAGCACTCGGCCTTTTTGACAATTTTTTTGGTGCTTATGCAGTTTTGATAGATAGGATTTTCAAGTTAAATTCAATTTTTACAGTATCTTGTGTTTATTAAATTGTTATAAAAACTAGAGATTATCCTAAGGACGAATCGCTTATGCTGGTGCAGCCATGTGGAACGCTTATCCTCATGGATAAGCTGTTACAAAAGCATGGATTTCTTGAATCTCAGGAAGGTTGACCGGTCAAGAAAAACTTGGAAGCAAGTGATTAAACAAACTGCACAAAGTGGAATTTGGAGACAGTTGACCCGCTGAACCATGAAAACTGGAGAGTAAACTTGAGAAATGTTAAAAAACGTCTGACCTTTGGACAAGGGAAAAGTTACGTTAAATGAAAGTTACGTTGAATGAAGAGAGAAAGAGATTTCTGCGAATCTGGTAAAAGCGATTCCATAGTCTGCGTTGCTATTCGTTAGGCCAATAACGCAGCCAAAGGGTTAGGGTTAGTAGTTAGTAGTCGTATTGGCCATGATTAGAGAAGATGCGGTTGTTTGTGGAAAGTGGGATTGTAACGAGGCGAACAAGAAGCTGTCCAGAAAACGCGTGGGTGAAGACAATCGGAAGAACAAAAGTGAATTCTATGGGGAAAAATAGAAAGAATTCAGTTTCGTGTTGATTCCCTTCTCGTTTTCTGACTGAGAGAATAGAAAGAAGAAATATGGTACAATATTTCTTAAGGTATAGCGCAGGAGAGGGGGGGGGGGCTAGATGATAGGCGTCAAATAGCAGACAATTCACCTGAAATATCAATAGTGATGCCTAGAGCGGAAAAGGGTAGAGAAAATTTCGAAGACCCCGACCCTCTCCATCCACAGCCCATTATGATAAAATCCATAAATATCAATGAGGACAAGGCGTGGGGGGTGGGTATGTTATGTGTAAGGAAATCCATTTATTCATTAAAAGAAAAAAGCGATGCTCAAGAAGAGGGGAAAAATATATGTAGAGAAAGGGAGAGAGAGAGAGAGAAAGGGAGAGAGAGAGAAAGGGAGAGAGAGAGAAAGAAAGGGAGGGAGAGAGAGAGAGAAAGGGAGGGAGAGAGAGAGAGAAAGGGAGGGAGAGAGAGAGAGAAAGGGAGGGAGAGAGAGAGAGAAAGGGAGGGAGAGAGAGAGAGAAAGGGAGGGAGAGAGAGAGAAAGGGAGGGAGAGAGAGAGAGAAAGGGAGGGAGAGAGAGAGAGAAAGGGAGGGAGAGAGAGAGAGAAAGGGAGGGAGAGAGAGAGAGAGAAAGGGAGGGAGAGAGAGAGAGAGAAAGGGAGGGAGAGAGAGAGAGAGAAAGGGAGGGAGAGAGAGAGAAAGGGAGGGAGGGAGAGAGAGAGAGAAAGGGAGGGAGAGAGAGAGAGAGAAAGGGAGGGAGAGAGAGAGAGAAAGGGAGGGAGAGAGAGAGAGAAAGGGAGGGAGAGAGAGAGAGAAAGGGAGGGAGAGAGAGAGAGAAAGGGAGGGAGAGAGAGAGAGAAAGGGAGGGAGAGAGAGAAAGGGAGGGAGAGAGAGAGAGAGAGAAAGGGAGGGAGAGAGAGAGAGAAAGGGAGGGAGATAGAGAGAGAGAGAAAGGGAGGGAGATAGAGAGAGAGAGAAAGGGAGGGAGATAGAGAGAGAGAGAAAGGGAGGTAGAGAAAGGGAGGTAGAGAAAGGGAGGTAGAGAGAGAGAGAAAGGGAGGTAGAGAGAGAGAGAAAAAGGGAGGTAGAGAGAGAGAGAGAGAGAGAAAGGGAGGTAGAGAGAGAGAGAGAAAAAGGGAGGTAGAGAGAGAGAGAGAAAAAGGGAGGTAGAGAGAGAGAGAGAAAAAGGGAGGTAGAGGGAGAGAGAGGGGAAGGGAGGTAGAGAGAGAGGAAGGGAGGGAGAGAGAGAGGAAGGGAGGGAGAGAGAGAGGAAGGGAGGGAGAGAGAGAGAGAGGAAGGGAGGGAGAGAGAGAGGAAGGGAGGGAGAGAGAGAGGAAGGGAGGGAGAGAGAGAGGAAGGGAGGGAGAGAGAGAGGAAGGGAGGGAGAGAGAGAGGAAGGGAGAGAGAGAGAGAGGAAGGGAGGGAGAGAGAGAGGAAGGGAGGGAGAGAGAGAGAGGAAAGGAGGTAGAGAGAGAGGAAAGGAAGTAGAGAGAGAGGAAAGGAGGTAGAGAGAGAGGAAAGGAGGTAGAGAGAGAGGAAGGGAGGTAGAGAGAGAGGAAGGGAGGTAGAGAGAGAGGAAGGGAGGGAGAGAGAGAGGAAGGGAGGGAGAGAGAGAGGAAGGGAGGGAGAGAGAGAGAGGAAGGGAGGGAGAGAGAGAGGAAGGGAGGTAGAGAGAGAGGAAGGGAGGTAGAGAGAGAGGGAGAAAGGGAGGTAGAGAGAGAGTGAGAAAGGGAGGTAGAGAGGGAGAGAAAGGGAGGTAGAGAGAGAGAGTGAGAGAAAGGGAGGTTGATAGAGAGAGAGAGAGAGAAAAAGGGAGGGAGATAGAGAGAGAGAGAAAAAGGGAGGGAGATAGAGAGAGAGAAAAAGGGAGGGAGATAGAGAGAGAGAGAAAAAGGGAGGGAGATAGAGTGAGAGAGAGAGAGGAAGGGAGGGAGAGAGAGGAAGGGAGGGAGAGAGAGAGAGGAAGGGAGGGAGAGAGAGAGAGGAAGGGAGGGAGAGAGAGAAGAAGGGAGGGAGAGAGAGAGAGAGGAGAAAAACATATATATTCTTAAAATGCATTTTTTTCAATCTGCCATGAAAATGTAATTCCAAACTCGAGTGTGACAAACCGACTAACACTCGTAAATATGCAAGGATGCATCCAAAACATTATTATTATTAATATTATTATTATTAATACTTTTATTATGAAGTGAAGGTGTCGTTGAGCATTGTAGTTAAACTTAGAAATTTATAGCAACAAATAAATTTCACAAGAATCATTTCACCATTTAAAAAAATTTCATTTCATTTGATTTGCTACAGGTCATGTTGACATTTACTGCAGTATAACAATAAAAACAACATGATCAGTTCACACGAGTTTCAAGAGATTTGATATACCCACCATTTGATAAAGAGTTTTTACCTCGAAATATACCATGGAACATGCTCAGACATATTAAATCACTGTAGAAGTTTTGACTTTACTAAAAAAAAAATCCAAAATCAGTTTTTGTAATTTTTCTCAACACCAACATATTTACATTTCTTGCATTGTGATAGCCTTCTATAACCCTTCCATATAGTAATTTATTTGTTGTAATGGTGTTCACCCTGGTCAGGTGAGCTGGCTTCTTCCCTGGCCTGCAACACGTTTCCCTTTGATGGTTGTTGCCCAGGTCATCACCTGTTCACTGATATGCTTGATGGTCGTCACCTGTTCACTGATATGTTTGCACCACCCAGGCAGAGAGGTGGGGAGGATTACGTCACAAAATAATGGCCGATGAACTACATGCCTAACTCATCATAATGTGTGAGCGTTTTTGTTTGATTTTTAGATTTTGGTGCACTTTTCTGCTTCTTTTAGGTTGTTTAAGATATTATTTGGGCCATTCTTTTGAAGAGAGTTTTTTTTTTTTTAATTTGTTTGCTTGGTAACAAGAATAATTGTATGCAGGTTAATTGGTATTTGCTTCTTGTCCTGTCCTATTCTTGGGTAGCACGCACCCAGGTTGAGCCAAGACGACTTCTTCAGTCGCATGTGTATCCCATTCAGGCAATATGATTTTAACGTTAGCCTCTTTTTTTTTTTTTTTTGCGGGGTGGTGTCTTTCCACATAACACGCTTAGTATTCTCTAATGGTCACTCATTTGATACTGACCAGGCTTAACACTGCTTAACTTTGGTGATCTCATTCGTGTGGCAATGTGATTATGCCACATATGCTACGGTAGAGGTTTTGGTGGAGAACAGTAGTTGAGACACGGTCAGTTACGTAAAACACACATTCAGTTGAAAGGTAAAACTGATTTTAAATAAAAACATTGTGGATAAAATAATAATAGGAATTAATTTAGAACACAAATAAACATGGATGATTGAGTTTCAATAGTCAAAAATGGAAGACAATTTTCATAGATAAAAGAAACTAAAATGCATCTTTTTAAATAACTGAACGCGATCATAACACCAATAACGATGTTACCATTTAGAAAGTTGAATGAAAATTTTCATTGGAAAATATACAAACATTAAATTGAATCAGATATTGTTTTTTAGTAGTATTTGTATCTTAATCATCATCATCTTAATCATCATCTTAATCATCATCATCATCATCATATACGATTTAACATCGATTTTACATGCTGGCATGTGTTGGACGACTTTTAGAAATTGACTTCCAAATTAACCTATCTCCGAACAGATATTTATTTATCCTTCTTTCTCTCAAGCCCATTCTTATCACTTATACTGTCCAGATTCAATCTTCCTTATACTGTCCAGATTCAATCTTCCTTATACTGTCCAGATTCAACATTCCTCTGAGGTCAGCAGTTCTAACCGAGTCTTTAAGACTCATGTTACACATCCATTATATCATTCTCATATAATTTCTCTCCATGCAATGCATGTCCTCAACCCTCACTAGGTAGGTTTCATTTCCATACACATGCCTAATAGACTCTTCCTTTGGTCAACAGTGGTAATGCTCTGCTGGTTAGTAATGACAGAAGTTCCCTGAACTCACTTCATCCACTTCTAACTCATGCAATCATACTAGCACCTGCTCCTCCCTATGCTCCAACGGTAACAAAACTTCTGGACAACCTCAATAGCCTCGCCATCTAAATATACTTTCTCCACATCTGAGTTCTCATCATCTCCATTGTCTTACACTTCTTGCGCACAAGCTAGTTATCATCTCTCAACCTACCACTAATTCCACTACACTTCTTATGTAAAATTTATTTTATTCATTAAAACGATGCAACAGAAATTTATTTTATACAAAAAATAAAACGCATTCTGTAAACAAAGTACTTTTTTAAAAGAAACTCTAAGATTGATAAAATATTTTATTTTTAATCAAATAATTTTTTAAAATTCTTCTTTTTTTTTTTAATCAATTACTTTTTCTTTTATTTTTTAAAATTTATTTTTAATCAAGTAATTATTTTTTTTAAAAATTTATTTCAATTTATTTTTAATCAAGTAATTATTTGTTTTTAAATTTATTTTAATTTATTTTTAATCAAGTAATTATTTGTTTTTTTAATTTATTTCAATTTATTTTTAATCAAGTAATTATTTGTTTTTAAATTTATTTTAATTTATTTTTGATCAAGTAATTATTTTTTTTTAAAATTTATTTCAATTTATTTTTAATCAAGTAATTATTTGTTTTTAAATTTATTTAAATTTATTTTTAATCAAGTAATTATTTGTTTTTTAATTTATTTCAATTTATTTTTAATCAAGTAATTATTTGTTTTTAAATTTATTTTAATTTATTTTTAATCAAGTAATTATTTTTTTTTTTAATTTATTTCAATTTATTTTTAATCAAGTAATTATTTGTTTTTTAATTTATTTCAATTTATTTTTAATCAAGTAATTATTTGTTTTTTAATTTATTTCAATTTATTTTTAATCAAGTAATTATTTGTTTTTAAATTTATTTCAATTTATTTTTAATCAAGTAATTATTTTTTTTTTTAATTTATTTCAATTTATTTTTAATCAAGTAATTATTTGTTTTTAAAATTTATTTTAATTTATTTTTAATCAAGTAATTATTTTTTTTTAAATTTATTTCAATTTATTTTTAATCAAGTAATTATTTGTTTTTTAATTTATTTCAATTTATTTTTAATCAAGTAATTATTTGTTTTTAAATTTATTTTAATTTATTTTTAATCAAGTAATTATTTGTTTTTAAATTTATTTCAATTTATTTTTAATCAAGTAATTATTTTTTTTATGCAACGAAAAAATTAATATTTTTCAATCTAAGATTGATGAAAAGAAAAATCTCATTCCCAAAACTAAAACAAAACAATTCTACCATTTCTAAATTGAGTCATATTCGTTCGTCACTTAACAAAAATAAAGCATCAGCAGCAGCAGCTTAATCGATCTCCTCGACTGCCAAGGTCAAGGTTAAAAGCAAAGTTGTGGGCAAGGTTAAGAGTGGAGATGGCCAAGTAACACGGCCAGTAATAAAAATGCAATGTTCGCATCTAAAAACAAACCTAAAAACATTCTTACAAATATTCTTATGAATACAAAAACCTGGTGAAGAATGAAAGAGAAGGAAAGGGGGGAGGGGGGAGGAGAAGGAATGAAGGGTTAGGGGGAGATGCAGAAGAATTTGAAGGGGAGGAGGAGGTATTGAAAGGGGATGGGAGGAGGCGAGGAATGGTGGAGATGAGGGAAAGTGAAGAATGGAGGTGGGTGGGGGGGAAGCGAGGAATGGAGGAGGTGGGAGGAAGCAAGGAATGGAGGAGGTGGGAGGAAGCAAGGAATGGAGGAGGTGGGAGGAAGCAAGGAATGGAGGAGGTGGGAGGAAGCAAGGAATGGAGGAGGTGGGAGGAAGCAAGGAATGGTCGAGGTGGGAGGAAGCAAGGAATGGAGGAGGTGGGAGGAAGCAAGGAATGGAGGAGGTGGGAGGAAGCAAGGAATGGAGGAGGTGGGAGGAAGCAAGGAATGGAGGAGGTGGGAGGAATGGTGGAGGTGGGAGGAAACAAAGAATGGTGGAGGTGGGAGATGGCTGGGAAGAGGTTTCACTATGAATGTATGTCATTGTCACAGTTTCTACTCATCGTGTAACAGCAAATCTGTTTTTTCAATACGTCCGTCGAGAAGAGTTGTGAATATTCCCCTCGGCAATAATCGTGATTATTCCCAAGTATTATTGGAAGAAATTCGTACTTCGCCAATGCAGAAATACACATTTCCATTACTTCAAACACTTATGTTTAGTCTAACACATGCCAGCATGTAAAACAAACCTTAAATCGAATATGCCGATGCTGACGATCACAACTTAGTACAAGGGTTGAAGTCTCAGAACAATGGAACATTCTGTGGATAGAGTAAGGGGGGGGGGGTCTAAAATAGATACCCTTCAATATACCCATGAAACAAACAAAAGTTCTTCGAAGTAGTTGGCACCTATTATTTATTTGCAATTTTCTGCTGACTGGGTCACACGCTCACATAGTATGACATCATTGCTTATTTGAAACATTATATCTTTATATCTAATATATAAAGTTATCTTGTTTGATTTTCTATTTTAGAAGACCTAAAAAGCAATGCATCTGACAAATCGATATTTGATTCTGACTAAAGTTTTTTTCCCTTTTTTTCTTGCAGCATGTTCTTTACATGAGAAAGTGTAATTCACTCAAATTTTCTTCCGAAAATACTTATTGCGGCAAGGAATATTATTACAATTTTAAATAATGACCACAAAGGCTCAACATGTAAGGGATAAAATTCATAAAAATAAAGAGTCATTTCCCTTTAAATTTGAAGGTTGGTTTTTTTTTTCATCTTTTTGTAACTTACACATGAAATTTTAAAATTTAAACTAACATGGCATGAATGAATCCCGAGCTATACCGGATAGTTACAACTAATATATATATATATATATATATATATATATATATATATATATATCTTTTAATATCAAAATCGCATCACATTTTTTTAAATTCTAACGACTATGTGTCATTTGAAAAAAAAAAAGAAATTCTATGTCATATATGTGTCACATATTTTGAATTCTAACAGCTATGGTTCGTCTGAAATAAAAGAACAAAAACATTCTTTTCACATCAAAATCGAACCACATTTTTCAATTCTAACGACTGTGTCGTTTAAAAAAACAAAAACATTCTATATCATATACGCATTACACATTTTGAATGTTAATGGCTATTGTTCGTTTGAAAAAAAAAAAAAAAATTCTTTTCACATCACAAACACACCAAATATTTTAAAATATTGTACTTTTATTTTGTTTCATCAAATCAATCATCTCGAGGAAATCTTGAAATAAAGAGGAAACGTTGATGAACATATAAATAATTTTGTTTTTTCATCACAGAGTATTATTTCTATATTTTCATCCTGTATATGTATATATATATATATTCCGTCTTAAATGGTTACTTTCCTGCACTTATGAGAGCAATAAGTTTGAAACGCTAGCGTCTGTAGGTTATAAATAATTTAATATTTATTTATAAATATTATAATAAGCTCCTTTAAGAAATTAAAGTCGAGCACTCTCGGGGATCTTAATTTCCCTTAATCACATGACAGTTTCTGGTGGCCGCGAGGATAGGGAGACTGCTTACAGATTCTAGGCTGACTGTGAACCGGGTTCACACCTCCTGACCATCTGAAATTGTTACTTTCCTGCACTGGTGAGAGCACAATAAGCTTGAAACGCTAGCGTCTGTAGGTTATAAATAATTTAATGTTGGTTTTTAAGTATTATATTAGCAGCTTAAGAACCTTGGAATGGTTGATTAATTTATGCATTTGCTTATAAGCCATCGTGAGATGAATCAAGTTATGGCCTAAAGTTTAAGAGAGTTGCGGCCAAATGAACTTCGAACTGAAGCTTGTAGTGCTGACGAAGAGAAAAAAAAGTTGACAAAGTCCCCAGTCAGTTAAGGCCCATATTAACTGAGAAAAACGCGCTTTCATTTCAAAACACAAAATAAGTTTAAAAAGTGATGATCACTTTAGAAAAAAGTGCATCCTTGATTCTCAATGAGAGGCTTTGTCTGTAGGTCAATTAATCTGTAATTCTCGAGTTTAAAATAGCATTTTTACATGCACCTATGTACTTTTATGTAGGGTTTGGTCTGTGAGTCTGCCAGGCTTAAATTTGAAATAGCATATTTCTTGGTTTGTCACGCTACAGTTTGAAAAGGCATTTCCATCATTAAACGTACTGACTGAACGAACAAATGTTACAAAAATATTCGTGTTAATTTACATTTCCTAAAAAATGCTTTCTGCTTTATCTTATAATTAAATCATGAAACAACGACTGAATATGCTCGACTATTTTGTTATGCAGTAAAAACAACCATTTATATCACATTATCGTAGTTGTAACATTTCTCGTATAAAGATTACTTTTCATATTAGAAAAAACATCGTTCAAAACCCATTTTTACTTGAAAGTGTTACAACAAAATGAAGAGATTATTTGAAATAGTTAAAAATTAAATGCAAAGTATGCAACGTTCAGATTCAAATAAATATTAGCTTAGAAAATTAACAACAAATTCTGATAGAAACTGTAAAAAATATTAGCTTAGAAAATTAACAACAAATTCTGATAGAAACTGTAAAAAATATTAGCTTAGAAAATTAACAACAAATTCTGATAGAAACTGTAAAAAATATTAGCTTATAAAATTAACAAATTCTGATAGAAACTGTAAAAAATATTAGCTTAGAAAATTAAAAAATTCTGATAGAAACTGTAAAAAATATTAGCTTAGAAAATTAATAACAAATTCTGATAGAAACTGTAAAAAATATTAGCTTAGAAAATTAACAAATTCTGATAGAAACTGTAAAAAATATTAGCTTAGAAAATTAACAAATTCTGATAGAAACTGTAAAAAATATTAGCTTAGAAAATTAACAAATTCTGATAGAAACTGTAAAAAATATTAGCTTAGAAAATTAAATTCTGATAGAAACTGTAAAAAATATTAGCTTAGAAAATTAAATTCTGATAGAAATTGTAAAAAATATTAGCTTAGAAAATTAAATTCTGATAGAAACTGTAAAAAATATTAGCTTAGAAAATTTACAAATTCTGATAGAAACTGTAAAAAATATTAGCTTAGAAAATTAATAACAAATTCTGATAGAAACTGTAAAAAATATTAGCTTAGAAAATTAACAAATTCTGATAGAAACTGTAAAAAATATTAGCTTAGAAAATTAACAACAAATTCTGATAGAAACTGTAAAAAATATTAGCTTAGAAAATTAACAACAAATTCCGATAGAAACTGTAAAAAATATTAGCTTAGAAAATTAACAACAAATTCTGATAGAAACTGTAAAAAATATTAGCTTAGAAAATTAATAACAAATTCTGATAGAAACTGTAAAAAATATTAGCTTAGAAAATTAATAACAAATTCTGATAGAAACTGTAAAAAATATTAGCTTAGAAAATTAAATTCTGATAGAAACTGTAAAAAATATTAGCTTAGAAAATTAAAAAATTCTGATAGAAACTGTAAAAAATATTAGCTTAGAAAATTAAAAAATTCTGATAGAAACTGTAAAAAATATTAGCTTAGAAAATTAATAACAAATTCTGATAGAAACTGTTAAAAATATTAGCTTAGAAAATTAACAACAAATTCTGATAGAAACTGTAAAAAATATTAGCTTAGAAAATTAACAACAAATTCTGATAGAAACTGTAAAAAATATTAGCTTAGAAAATTAACAAATTCTGATAGAAACTGTAAAAAATATTAGCTTAGAAAATTAATAACAAATTCTGATAGAAACTGTAAAAAATATTAGCTTAGAAAATTAATAACAAATTCTGATAGAAACTGTAAAAAATATTAGCTTAGAAAATTAACAAATTCTGATAGAAACTGTAAAAAATATTAGCTTAGAAAATTAATAACAAATTCTGATAGAAACTGTAAAAAATATTAGCTTAGAAAATTAACAACAAATTCTGATAGAAACTGTAAAAAATATTAGCTTAGAAAATTAACAACAAATTCTGATAGAAACTGTAAAAAATATTAGCTTAGAAAATTAAGAAATTCTGATAGAAACTGTAAAAAATATTAGCTTAGAAAAGTAACAAATTCTGATAGAAACTGTAAAAAATATTAGCTTAGAAAATTAACAAATTCTGATAGAAACTGTAAAAAATATTAGCTTAGAAAATTAACAAATTCTGATAGAAACTGTAAAAAATATTAGCTTAGAAAATTAACAAATTCTGATAGAAACTGTAAAAAATATTAGCTTAGAAAATTAACAAATTCTGATAGAAACTGTAAAAAATATTAGCTTAGAAAATTAACAAATTCTGATAGAAACTGTAAAAAATATTAGCTTAGAAAATTAACAACAAATTCTGATAGAAACTGTAAAAAATATTAGCTTAGAAAATTAACAACAAATTCTGATAGAAACTGTAAAAAATATTAGCTTAGAAAATTAACAAATTCTGATAGAAACTGTAAAAAATATTAGCTTAGAAAATTAACAACAAATTCTGATAGAAACTGTAAAAAAATTAGCTTAGAAAATTAACAACACATTCTGATAGAAACTGTAAAAAATATTAGCTTAGAAAATTAACAACAAATTCTGATAGAAACTGTAAAAAATATTAGCTTAGAAAATTAACACCAAATTCTGATAGAAACTGTAAAAAATATTAGCTTAGAAAATTAACACCAAATTCTGATAGAAACTGTAAAAAATATTAGCTTAGAAAATTAACAAATTCTGATAGAAACTGTAAAAAATATTAGCTTAGAAAATTAACAACAAATTCTGATAGAAACTGTAAAAAATATTAGCTTAGAAAATTAAAAAATTCTGATAGAAACTGTAAAAAATATTAGCTTAGAAAAGTAACAAATTCTGATAGAAACTGTAAAAAATATTAGCTTAGAAAATTAACAAATTCTGATAGAAACTGTAAAAAATATTAGCTTAGAAAATTAACAACAAATTCTGATAGAAACTGTAAAAAATATTAGCTTAGAAAATTAACAAATTCTGATAGAAACTGTAAAAAATATTAGCTTAGAAAATTAACAAATTCTGATAGAAACTGTAAAAAATATTAGCTTAGAAAATTAACAACAAATTCTGATAGAAACTGTAAAAATATTAGCTTAGAAAATTAACACCAAATTCTGATAGAAACTGTAAAAAATATTAGCTTAGAAAATTAACAAATTCTGATAGAAACTGTAAAAAATATTAGCTTAGAAAATTAACAAATTCTGATAGAAACTGTAAAAAATATTAGCTTAGAAAATTAACAAATTCTGATAGAAACTGTAAAAAATATTAGCTTAGAAAATTAAGAAATTCTGATAGAAACTGTAAAAAATATTAGCTTAGAAAAGTAACAAATTCTGATAGAAACTGTAAAAAATATTAGCTTAGAAAATTAACAAATTCTGATAGAAACTGTAAAAAATATTAGCTTAGAAAATTAACAAATTCTGATAGAAACTGTAAAAAATATTAGCTTAGAAAATTAACAACAAATTCTGATAGAAACTGTAAAAAATATTAGCTTAGAAAATTAACAACAAATTCTGATAGAAACTGTAAAAAATATTAGCTTAGAAAATTAACAACAAATTCTGATAGAAACTGTAAAAAATATTAGCTTAGAAAATTAACAAATTCTGATAGAAACTGTAAAAAATATTAGCTTAGAAAATTAACAACACATTCTGATAGAAACTGTAAAAAATATTAGCTTAGAAAATTAACAACAAATTCTGATAGAAACTGTAAAAAATATTAGCTTAGAAAATTAACACCAAATTCTGATAGAAACTGTAAAAAATATTAGCTTAGAAAATTAACACCAAATTCTGATAGAAACTGTAAAAAATATTAGCTTAGAAAATTAATAACAAATTCTGATAGAAACTGTAAAAAATATTAGCTTAGAAAATTAACAAATTCTGATAGAAACTGTAAAAAATATTAGCTTAGAAAATTAACAAATTCTGATAGAAACTGTAAAAAATATTAGCTTAGAAAATTAATAACAAATTCTGATAGAAACTGTAAAAAATATTAGCTTAGAAAATTAACAACAAATTCTGATAGAAACTGTAAAAAATATTAGCTTAGAAAATTAACAACAAATTCTGATAGAAACTGTAAAAAATATTAGCTTAGAAAATTAAGAAATTCTGATAGAAACTGTAAAAAATATTAGCTTAGAAAAGTAACAAATTCTGATAGAAACTGTAAAAAATATTAGCTTAGAAAATTAACAAATTCTGATAGAAACTGTAAAAAATATTAGCTTAGAAAATTAACAAATTCTGATAGAAACTGTAAAAAATATTAGCTTAGAAAATTAACAACAAATTCTGATAGAAACTGTAAAAAATATTAGCTTAGAAAATTAACAACAAATTCTGATAGAAACTGTAAAAAATATTAGCTTAGAAAATTAACAACAAATTCTGATAGAAACTGTAAAAAATATTAGCTTAGAAAATTAACAACAAATTCTGATAGAAACTGTAAAAAATATTAGCTTAGAAAATTAACAACACATTCTGATAGAAACTGTAAAAAATATTAGCTTAGAAAATTAACAACAAATTCTGATAGAAACTGTAAAAAATATTAGCTTAGAAAATTAACAACAAATTCTGATAGAAACTGTAAAAAATATTAGCTTAGAAAATTAACACCAAATTCTGATAGAAACTGTAAAAAATATTAGCTTAGAAAATTAACAAATTCTGATAGAAACTGTAAAAAATATTAGCTTAGAAAATTAACAAATTCTGATAGAAACTGTAAAAAATATTAGCTTAGAAAATTAACAACAAATTCTGATAGAAACTGTAAAAAATATTAGCTTAGAAAATTAACAAATTCTGATAGAAACTGTAAAAAATATTAGCTTAGAAAATTAACAAATTCTGATAGAAACTGTAAAAAATATTAGCTTAGAAAATTAACAACAAATTCTGATAGAAACTGTAAAAATATTAGCTTAGAAAATTAACACCAAATTCTGATAGAAACTGTAAAAAATATTAGCTTAGAAAATTAACAAATTCTGATAGAAACTGTAAAAAATATTAGCTTAGAAAATTAACAAATTCTGATAGAAACTGTAAAAAATATTAGCTTAGAAAATTAACAAATTCTGATAGAAACTGTAAAAAATATTAGCTTAGAAAATTAAGAAATTCTGATAGAAACTGTAAAAAATATTAGCTTAGAAAAGTAACAAATTCTGATAGAAACTGTAAAAAATATTAGCTTAGAAAATTAACAAATTCTGATAGAAACTGTAAAAAATATTAGCTTAGAAAATTAACAAATTCTGATAGAAACTGTAAAAAATATTAGCTTAGAAAATTAACAACAAATTCTGATAGAAACTGTAAAAAAATTAGCTTAGAAAATTAACAACACATTCTGATAGAAACTGTAAAAAATATTAGCTTAGAAAATTAACAACAAATTCTGATAGAAACTGTAAAAAATATTAGCTTAGAAAATTAACACCAAATTCTGATAGAAACTGTAAAAAATATTAGCTTAGAAAATTAACACCAAATTCTGATAGAAACTGTAAAAAATATTAGCTTAGAAAATTAACAAATTCTGATAGAAACTGTAAAAAATATTAGCTTAGAAAATTAACAACAAATTCTGATAGAAACTGTAAAAAATATTAGCTTAGAAAATTAAAAAATTCTGATAGAAACTGTAAAAAATATTAGCTTAGAAAAGTAACAAATTCTGATAGAAACTGTAAAAAATATTAGCTTAGAAAATTAACAAATTCTGATAGAAACTGTAAAAAACATTAGCTTAGAAAATTAACAACAAATTCTGATAGAAACTGTAAAAAATATTAGCTTAGAAAATTAATAACAAATTCTGATAGAAACTGTAAAAAATATTAGCTTAGAAAATTAACAACAAATTCTGATAGAAACTGTAAAAAATATTAGCTTAGAAAATTAACAACAAATTCTGATAGAAACTGTAAAAATATTAGCTTAGAAAATTAACACCAAATTCTGATAGAAACTGTAAAAAATATTAGCTTAGAAAATTAACAAATTCTGATAGAAACTGTAAAAAATATTAGCTTAGAAAATTAACAAATTCTGATAGAAACTGTAAAAAATATTAGCTTAGAAAATTAACAAATTCTGATAGAAACTGTAAAAAATATTAGCTTAGAAAATTAAGAAATTCTGATAGAAACTGTAAAAAATATTAGCTTAGAAAAGTAACAAATTCTGATAGAAACTGTAAAAAATATTAGCTTAGAAAATTAACAAATTCTGATAGAAACTGTAAAAAATATTAGCTTAGAAAATTAACAAATTCTGATAGAAACTGTAAAAAATATTAGCTTAGAAAATTAACAACAAATTCTGATAGAAACTGTAAAAAATATTAGCTTAGAAAATTAACAACAAATTCTGATAGAAACTGTAAAAAATATTAGCTTAGAAAATTAACAACAAATTCTGATAGAAACTGTAAAAAATATTAGCTTAGAAAATTAACAAATTCTGATAGAAACTGTAAAAAATATTAGCTTAGAAAATTAACAACACATTCTGATAGAAACTGTAAAAAATATTAGCTTAGAAAATTAACAACAAATTCTGATAGAAACTGTAAAAAATATTAGCTTAGAAAATTAACACCAAATTCTGATAGAAACTGTAAAAAATATTAGCTTAGAAAATTAACACCAAATTCTGATAGAAACTGTAAAAAATATTAGCTTAGAAAATTAATAACAAATTCTGATAGAAACTGTAAAAAATATTAGCTTAGAAAATTAACAAATTCTGATAGAAACTGTAAAAAATATTAGCTTAGAAAATTAACAAATTCTGATAGAAACTGTAAAAAATATTAGCTTAGAAAATTAATAACAAATTCTGATAGAAACTGTAAAAAATATTAGCTTAGAAAATTAACAACAAATTCTGATAGAAACTGTAAAAAATATTAGCTTAGAAAATTAACAACAAATTCTGATAGAAACTGTAAAAAATATTAGCTTAGAAAATTAAGAAATTCTGATAGAAACTGTAAAAAATATTAGCTTAGAAAAGTAACAAATTCTGATAGAAACTGTAAAAAATATTAGCTTAGAAAATTAACAACAAATTCTGATAGAAACTGTAAAAAATATTAGCTTAGAAAATTAACAAATTCTGATAGAAACTGTAAAAAATATTAGCTTAGAAAATTAACAAATTCTGATAGAAACTGTAAAAAATATTAGCTTAGAAAATTAACAAATTCTGATAGAAACTGTAAAAAATATTAGCTTAGAAAATTAACAACAAATTCTGATAGAAACTGTAAAAAATATTAGCTTAGAAAATTAAGAAATTCTGATAGAAACTGTAAAAAATATTAGCTTAGAAAAGTAACAAATTCTGATAGAAACTGTAAAAAATATTAGCTTAGAAAATTAACAACACATTCTGATAGAAACTGTAAAAAATATTAGCTTAGAAAATTAACAAATTCTGATAGAAACTGTAAAAAATATTAGCTTAGAAAATTAAGAAATTCTGATAGAAACTGTAAAAAATATTAGCTTAGAAAATTAATAACAAATTCTGATAGAAACTGTAAAAAATATTAGCTTAGAAAATTAAATTCTGATAGAAACTGTAAAAAATATTAGCTTAGAAAATTAACAAATTCTGATAGAAACTGTAAAAAATATTAGCTTAGAAAATTAACAACAAATTCTGATAGAAACTGTAAAAAATATTAGCTTAGAAAATTAACAAATTCTGATAGAAACTGTAAAAAATATTAGCTTAGAAAATTAACAACAAATTCTGATAGAAACTGTAAAAAATATTAGCTTAGAAAATTAACAACAAATTCTGATAGAAACTGTAAAAAATATTAGCTTAGAAAATTAACAACACATTCTGATAGAAACTGTAAAAAATATTAGCTTAGAAAATTAACAAATTCTGATAGAAACTGTAAAAAATATTAGCTTAGAAAATTAACACCAAATTCTGATAGAAACTGTAAAAAATATTAGCTTAGAAAATTAACACCAAATTCTGATAGAAACTGTAAAAAATATTAGCTTAGAAAATTAACAAATTCTGATAGAAACTGTAAAAAATATTAGCTTAGAAAATTAACAACAAATTCTGATAGAAACTGTAAAAAATATTAGCTTAGAAAATTAAAAAATTCTGATAGAAACTGTAAAAAATATTAGCTTAGAAAAGTAACAAATTCTGATAGAAACTGTAAAAAATATTAGCTTAGAAAATTAACAAATTCTGATAGAAACTGTAAAAAATATTAGCTTAGAAAATTAACAACAAATTCTGATAGAAACTGTAAAAAATATTAGCTTAGAAAATTAACAAATTCTGATAGAAACTGTAAAAAATATTAGCTTAGAAAATTAACAAATTCTGATAGAAACTGTAAAAAATATTAGCTTAGAAAATTAACAACAAATTCTGATAGAAACTGTAAAAATATTAGCTTAGAAAATTAACACCAAATTCTGATAGAAACTGTAAAAAATATTAGCTTAGAAAATTAACAACAAATTCTGATAGAAACTGTAAAAAATATTAGCTTAGAAAATTAACAAATTCTGATAGAAACTGTAAAAAATATTAGCTTAGAAAATTAACACCAAATTCTGATAGAAACTGTAAAAAATATTAGCTTAGAAAATTAACAACACATTCTGATAGAAACTGTAAAAAATATTAGCTTAGAAAATTAACAACAAATTCTGATAGAAACTGTAAAAAATATTAGCTTAGAAAATTAATAACGAATTCTGATAGAAACTGTAAAAACAAGAAATTGAATTGGTGTAGTCGTCGTCGTGTGTGTATGTAAACATATTCATCAAGATTGGCTGTACGTAACAGTTGCTAAAACCTTTTTTATAAAAAAGTTACAAAATATGAAAAGAAGATAATAAATGCTGCAATGCAAGAGGGATTCTTAAACTCTACAAGCAGAGGGAACGGACACACTCACTGACTATAGACAGAAAACAAAATTCTTAAAGTAACAAAAAAAAAAAAAAAAAAAAAATGGAAGATAAAAACCAATTAATTGAAAAAATTATATAAAAAAAAATAAATATTAATTAAAATTTAAAATGCAGTGAAATCAAATCTTAATTCTATTGAATAATTATAGCCATAATATGTTGTTGGCATCCTTTTTATCTCCAGGGGTGGGGGTTCCTAAACGTGTGTCTGTGCTTTAATAGTGAAGCAGGGGTTGTGCAATCTCCAACTGTACTCCTCTTGATCTGGCATTGCTTTAAGTCCAGTGGCAAGCAGAAAAACCGAGATGACTAAAAGTATTGTTGGGATAAGCAGAGAAGGTCTGATGTCATTTTTAGAATTTTCATTCTCCTAGATCAGTTGCTCTACCAAGACTTGAAAGTCTAGTTTACCTTACCCAAGGAAAAGAAGGAGGGGGAGAGGAAAGGAAGGGGTAGGAAGAGAGAAAGAAAAAGGGGTAGATAGGGAAAGAGGGGGATGGGAATGGAAACAAAACTGGTAGAGTGACGTCATTATAGACCCTATCTCATCTCCTTTTCTTTCATCCCCTCCCCCTCTCTCTTCTTAATTATTGAAGTAATTTGCCTCCTCCCACTACATCTCTTATCATTCGACTTCTATTTATGTTATTCTCCTTTCCTCCCACCACCTAAAACATTCATGTACAGGTGAAAAGTGTGTACGACAACAGAATAACAGCATCAAAGTTTGTAATCATGCAGCGGTTAAGAAATATTGTATCCAGCAACATTTTGATATCGGCTTAAAACATAACGAGCGGAACGAAATAAAGTCCAAATTTTTGCGTAAAGAGTAGGAAATGTCGGAAGAGAATCCGTAAATTAATGGTCAGTCGAGTTCTTTCAAAATCCATTCATTGTTTATGAAAAATACACGACGAAGGCGAAGGAAACAAACAAAACACGCAAATCCATATTTTTAAACATTTCTTGACGCGAAAGGATTTTTTTAAAAAAATATTGTTTTTAAAGACTTTATTGCTGAAACAGTTAAACACGAGAAAACTAAAAGATGTAGATAGTTATAAAACAATTAAAATGAATGTTTTTTTTTTATGGAAGTCACTCCAGACAAGGCATGAAGCCACTTGATGTAAGGAGCTAAAAAATATACCACTTCAAGGTCAAAAACTAGCCAACGATGGGTGTTAGATGGATAAATTCCAACTCAAAAAACAGCAATTCTTCCCCCTTTGTCAGAAACATCGCTCATAGACTGTGAGGACTAAAGGACAAAATAATGGAAGTGAGAGTACAAGGCTGCCGAAAGTAAACCCAAAATCCATTTTCTACTCTCCTTTTGATATTTTAACTGAACAATAAACGACGACTTTTCTTATTGAAACAAACAAAATCATTTCTTATGACCTTATCTTATATTTTATATATATATATATATATATATATATAGTCTCGGAAGTTTCTCAACCATTAAAACTATATTAAAAAAAAACAAAAAAACTTGTAGTCCCAAGTCTTTCAGTGGAAAATCACTCATGTAAGTCAATTTATTTTTTACAGTTATTATATTAGTTTGTTTCTAACACTATTTTAAGGGATCATCAGTTGTTTACCATGAAAAACTGTTTCGGGAATTTAAAAACAAGACAGTATTTAATTTCATGGCTTCCCAGCAGTGTTGATCAGACCCCACTTCCCTTAATATATATAAGGAAATTGACAACATCTTTGAAGCACGCATGAGAATGTATTTAAGTGAAATATTTTGAAAATCAACAATCGTGCAATTTAAATGAAAAATTCATTTATTTATTTATTTTTTTGCAAGCTTTCGTTGTAGAACAACTTTGTCAGGCTTATAGTATTTTTTTTTTTTTTAATATATATATATATATACTTAAAAATAATAATTAACCCACACACGCACATACACCCTCCAATAAAGAAAACTATAAATCCGGTTCTAACATGGTTTAATTTTTCATTATTAATATTTGATCTAATCGTTAGAGTGTTTGCTAATGGGCCGAATGATTGGGGTTCAATCCTCAGTCAGGTCATACCAAAGACTCAAAATATGGCACTTTATGCCTCCTTGCTAAACACTCAGCATTATAAGGTGAGGTTCAAGGGTAAGTGGAGCAATCCAGAGAAAGAAATGGTAACGTGTTCTACATCTTAGTAGCAAACAAAAGAGCTTTCTGGTCACTCAGAACTATGGTCGATCCATTTTTTAAAATTATTTTATTAATATATTTCTAATAGAATAAAATATTTTTGGATCAAATTATCTATTCAAGTTCAAAATAGCAGGAGTGTTGAACTTGTTAAAGACAAACCATATGAATTCAGAAATAATAGTTAAAGAATTACAAGGATATTTTGGGGTCTATCTAATGAAATATTTAAGAGAATTTGATCTCTTTATTCCTATTAGATATCCTGTGAGATATATATATATATATATATATATATATATATATATATAAAATATCATTTTCTGTTTAATAAAAAATTGAAATGGTATTCTTGATAAAATAAGATGCCTAAATAAGGCATATGTTATATAAAAGTTTGTGTGTTCAGCTAAAAGTAAAAAAGTACACAAGACACACAACAAAGTTGATATATTCTTTTTCAGCATTGCCTCGGACAATATTAGACTTATTTAGACTTAGGTACTCCCATGTTCTGAGACATATGGCAGTCAAAAGGATCCACCGCATTTATAAAAATTTGAATTTGGCATACATTTGACTGTTTTCGAAGCAAGAATATTTTATAGGGAAAAAAAGTCGCTAGCCTGAAACCAAACCACTAACATTTATAAAGAAGACTGTAAGCGGACAAGTCTCCGGTAGATATTTACTTCCTTGTTTTTAAAGTGTAGTGGACATTATACAAGCACATTTTTTTTTTTAAATATTTATTCTTTAGGGGGTAAACAGGAACAGAATTAGTCAGGAGGGTTGACATTTACAGTGATTTTTTAATGTTATTACGTAGTAATTTGTCAACGATTTTTTTTCCAGTTGTCAGAGAAAGCAAGGGAGGAGTGATAGAGAGAAACGGGATGAGAAGAGGGAGGAGAGAGAAAGAGAGGGGGGAAATAGAAGGAAAAGAGGAAGAGGGAGGAAGAGTGAATGAACGGGAGGAAAAGTGAAAGAGGGAGGAAGAGTGAATGAACGGGAGGAAAAGTGAAAGAGGGGGAGGAAGAGGTGATAGAGAGAGAAGTTTTAAAAGAAAGATGTTACACTTTTTAAATATTTTGTTGTCCATGACCCGGGCAACGCCGGGTAACCATGCCAGTAAATAACAGAAAAGAAACCCCTGATACCTCATTGCAATGAACTCATCCGTTTCGTAGAAGTACGATTTGTGAATCAAATTTAGGAGACTCAAAAGTTTACGTAGTTTTAAAAATTATTCTATCATAAGTTTGCTAACTAAAATGTAAAATATACATAATTCAGTCGGTTACATAAAAAACTCACCAAAACGGATTCATCCGTTATTGCAACGGCATTCGACGAAATAAACTCTCGTCTCTGCCCGACTTGCCCACCAAATTTCGCCCAGTAATTTCTTCACCTTTTTTTCAAAGTAGAATAATAAATCTAAGCTAGGTGTTGTTCGACCGAGTCAATAACTAATGCAATGGCAGTGGGAGGAACTACACACAGGTGATTATCACTGAAGGTCAAAGGTCACTTACCTCTACACGGGTTGGGTCAGCTTTGATTCTGACAGCTATAAATAATCACAAATCTCAAGTTAACTCTCCACTGCATTGCAACATTAAAGACAATAAAATCAAACAGACCCGCAAAATAAGACGGTCATTCAGTCAAGAGACTTTAACAGGACGAGCGAAAATAGTTCTTACTTTTAGTAAGGGAAGTGGATATCCCAAGTGGTTAAGATTAAATAAACTATATCTAACATATAAAGTTATCTTGTCGGATTTTCAAAGTCAAACTCTACTTCTGACAAGCTCATTTTCATTTGTCATTGTTGTACCGTGTTATTGGCAATATTTATAATATACTTAGCTACAATTTATTTTTTAAATTGCTTAGTTCGGACCAGACGACTGCTAACATGAAACATTTTTAAACATTTGCATAAAAATAAAAATCAGCAAGGGGGATAACTTATATTTTACATTGAATAATATAATTCAAGTTGTCTACCGTAAGTTTAAAAATGTGCAAACCAATGAAAATTAAAATCTAGAATAACTTTACTTTATTTATAATAAAGTGATTGTTGTCTCTTCCTCTGAATGTCCAGCAGCCTCATCACGCGAAAAGAATCGGATGCAAACAATAACCCTAACCTTCTCTGCTATCGAAAACAACAAAACTGGATTCGTTTAAGTTTCATTATTTGCTTGAAAGGGTTTGTAGAGGCATTTCCAAGATGGCCTATTTGTCGCATCGTCAACTGATCTTCATGCATCCTAGCATTATGAAAGTGATGAGCGAAATACAGACAGTCCATCGTGAGGAGCCAAATCCTTCATGAGGTTAGCTTTTAAACATGGATGGGCAGAGACAGACGACAAGCTGCATGGCTAAACCATCGAATACGTTGCTGCAAAAGGAAGAGACTTAAGATTGAGGTGTTGGCGAAGAATGACAGTTGAGACACGGTCAGTTCACCGGCAACGCAAGATGTGATCGAAGCAGTCATTGCAAAAGACTTGCAGCTTCTGCTGATCAGCCACCCTCATTGGCCATGTCTCGCAGCCATAGACAAAGTATCAGCCTCTTTGTGTTTATTAAAATTTCTCTACGTCACCATAAGGATCGCTGGAGGCGTAAAAAAGTGAATCTATCAGCCCCAACTCGACAATCGATTTCCGCCATACAATGGTCCACAAATGACACCACAAATACAATGCCATTCAAAGAAAGCGATCTCCAGTCCTCTGGAGAGACCAAGGAAGAGAGAACCTTTGTTCTCGGATATATTGATAAACATACCCAAGTAAAGCGTAACACCTCATCCCAGTTGAAGCCAGCAATACGATGTCATCGGCATAAGCCAGGTCTGACATACTCACCTCCCGTCCAACTGCCACGCCCTGAGAGAGCGTGATCAAGGACATAGTCAAAAGTGCAATTGAAGAAAGATTGAATTGCTGTGTCTTAAGAATAGATCGATTCTTGCTTTTCATGTAAAGTACTGAATATTGGAATTACGCCACTCGACCACGTCTGCAATGAGGACATCCGAAGGCGCTACGGAATCGCACTGATTAAGGGAAAGATGAGGGAATGGCGGCTCAAATGGTTTGGACATGTACTAAGAACCAACAACGACACCGTCGTAAAACTTGCTTTTGCATTAGAAGTTGCCAGGAAGCGACCGAGAAAAAGCCGATGATGACATGGGAAGAAACCCTGCACAAGGATCTCAGTAAAACTGGCCTTCACCCTGACCAAGCCTATCATCGCGTCAAGTGGAGACAAAATCCATCATTACGGACCCACACGAAGCTCGGGATTAACGAAGAAGAAGAGAAAAGAAAACGACGAAGAAGAAGAAGAAGAAGAAGAAGAAGAAGAAGAAGAAGAAAAGAAAACAGAGAAGAAGAAGAAGAAAAGAAAACAGAGAAGAAGAAGAAGAAAAGAAAACAGAGAAGAAGAAGAAGAGGAAAAAGAACCAAGCTAAGTGGAGAGAAACTCCATCATTGCGGCCCCTACAGTAGCTCAGGATTAACGCATAAGGAAAAGATGCATTTTGACTGCAATATAATGTGGTCCAATGTAAAACGATGATTATTTTGCTAACGTAATATTTCTCACTCGCAATTGGAATAGAATTCTGCAGCAGAAATGGGAACGAGATTGAAAGAAGAAGAAAAATAGACTCACCTGCTTCCTGGGAACCAGTTGACTTTTCCATTCCCTGAGTTCATTTTGGTACTGGTCATCTAATTCTTTGATTTTCTGCGTTTCATGTTCCATCAACATCTTGCGCTTTTCAGCCTAGAAACAAAATGGCTCGAGCTTTATTAATCATTCAAACATTAAGTTCTAATAGAAAAGTTTCAACACAAATTTAATCTTTTCTCAATTGCACAGGAATTGCTTGATGATCGCGTTAAATGTTGGTGCAGAAGAAAGTGAGTGATGAGGATACTAAACTTATAATCAAAAAACATAAAATTCACTTATTCACATGAACAAGAAAAAAAGGGGGGATTTAGCATATAAATAGCTGTTTTATTTCCATATATGTGTTAGTGTATCCTATATTTTCCAAAGGCATTCACTGGTCCGTTTCCTTCACATCCTGAGCAATCAGCATGTCTTTCTTAAATAGTCTCCACTTCCTGTATAATCATTCAAGGGAAGTAACTCATCTGTAATCTGACATTAACAATTATTACTCAGGTTCTCCAACTCTGGCAAACCTCGCACTAACATGGCTCAGTTCCATCAAACAATTTCTGTTTTTTTTTGGCTTTTGTTGAGTTCATTTAAGTTGAGACCAGATTGTTCGTAAACATTGTCGCACCAATGTTTCCGTAGCCCAATCCAATTTATCTGAATCATTCCTGCGAGACATAATTTAGAAAACCAAATTTTAGAGCATTTTAGAAATAGCCAAACAGTTCCAGAATTTTACTTTTGACTATGTACGTCAAAGAATAACTTTGGAATCGGCAGCGTGGTTCTTCTTTAGGATACTGTGAATATACTGGATTTTTGGGTAGGTAACACCAGGAAACATTTCACATGTGCTATCCATGCAGTTCCATCCAAAAGGTTAACATCAGCAGGGTTTCATGCAGTTTTATCGCTTAATATGTACTCAAATCACACTTTCATTAACCTATCATGCTTTTTAATACCTGGTATATCCGAACGCGTTATAGAGTTGATGCAAGAGATGGCACTCATCCATCCAAGACGCTGAGTGCATAAAGCATCTGTAATCTTACGAATACCAAGTTGCTGAGAAAGCACAATTGATGGAATCTTTTCTTCCAGTTTGTAACCGCACATTCACACGGTCATGACATGATCATTATACCGAAGCCGTTGCAGATCAGAAAAGTTTGGAATCCATAGCTCATTGCCATGCAACATGGCAGAGTAAACCCACATTGAAAAGACTGAGTCGAATCTTGAAGCAAACATGTCTAGATGTAAGTGTGAACATGATGATTCTGAATCAGGATCGAGCGGTGGAAGTTGCCCTAACTTGCCTCATCCTCGCCATAAAAGAGCCCGTCTTTGCCTGGTGGGCAATTTAAAAGTTTTAGAAATGCTTTAATTTTCGGTCGAGTGAGGATTTGAACCCTGCCTGATGGATTACGAATACCGGCTTAATTTTACTTATTTTTATTTTAACATCCGCGACAGCAAATCCATGTGTAGTTATGCGGATCGAGTTTGATTTAAAGGAAGGAACAGAAAATTGCATTTGTCGTCGGCAATTCATGTCTAAACTTGAGATTGTGAAGAGCAGAACGAAAGGAAAGAAAAGGAGAATACGTTGAGCGAGCGTTGATAGCGTGTTCACAACCACGACTAGCGTTCAACATGTTGCCCAAGTAGTAGAGGGAACTTCAATATTAAGTCGGCCTCTAAATCCATGTGAGCCTTAGCTCGACCATCAATTGAATTTTAATTTCAAGAGAAACAAAGAAATTCTGACTTAAAAATGGGTGTCACTTCATATCATATGTACATTTGGTGCTTTTACAGTTTAGCGGATACTTTAAATAAAATTAACTGAGGAATATCTATTTGATGTACGTACCTGCCACAGGCTGAATAAATCCTATACTAAAAAATCACGTAAATTAATCAAGTAGGTTTTATTTTATAAAAGAAAAACTAATTTCATCGAATAACGAATAGCGTGGAAATACGTCCTCCATTACGAGTTATTCAAGGGAGATAACCGAAATTCGTAATAAGCCTTAATGCGGAAGTATTTCCACGTTATTCGTTAATCGCTCAAATTTAATTTTCTTTTATAAAATAAAAACTATTTGATTAATTTACGTGATTTTTGGTATAGGATTTATTCAAGCCGTGAAAGATACGTACACCAAACACATATTCCTCAGTTTATTTTTATTTTTTTCAAAAGTATCCGCTAAACTGTAAAAGCACCGATTTTCCTTTTACTTTCTAAAAGTAATAGAACTGTGTTATATTAAAATCAAAACAATTTAAATCGCAACTTGTTGAAATTAAGTCAGCCAGAAGTAAATTGACCAGAAAGGTTGTTTTCACAAAAAATGCTAAGCCATTATCCACGATATAAAAAGTATTTGTAAATATAACTGTGTTATATTAAAATCAACTCATTGATTAATTAATGAGATGTTCTTTTTCTATTCGATTTTTCCGGTGCTTTTACACTTTAGCGGATACTTTAAATAAAACAAACTGAGGAATATCTGTTTGATGTACGTACCTGTCACAGGTTGAATAAATCCTATACCAAAAAGCACGTAAATTAATTAAGTAGTTTTTATTTTATAAAAGAAAAACTAATTTCATCGAATAACGAATAGCGTGGAAATACGTCCTTCATTACGAGTTATTCAAGTGATATTCATGGGAGATAACCAAAATTTATAATAAGCCTTAATGAGGACGTACATTGTACATTGGATCTCATCCTTGAGTTTTCAAATTCAGACCAGGTCCATAATTAACGAGAAACTTGATTACAAAAAAAAACCAAAAAAAAAACCTACTGGTTGGATACCAACTTCCAAACGTTTTTACTCGATCATCTTTCTTTCGTGTTTTTACTATAATGCGTATATTCATCATACAGGATGACCCGAAAAAAAAAAAAAAAATACCTGTCTTTGCTTTATCGCCATTTAATGATATGCAGAGACACTTTGCTGATTATCTTATCAGTAAGTGTGATCGCGAATGGGCTTCACACTCACAGAACCATAACCTCGCAGATGTTAATCAGTGGAATTATCTAAAAGATGTCTATCAATACAATGTTTCTCTCCAGACTTTTCTTGAATTGAAGACGGGCAATCATAACCCAAATCAGGCCAGTGCCAAGAGAGGAGTGTGTCAGAGCTATTGACGATTTTGCATGTTATGCTTATCATTGAATGGTGATAAAACAAAGACTGTTGGATATTCATGGTTGAAACTCTGTGGACAAGTCAGGCATAGATTGAAGTTCATCTGTACCGAATATGGTTAGATTTCAAAAAGGAATGTGACTTTTATTAACGATTCCATAGGTGGCATTTAATTTGGGTCACCTTAGACCTTTATTTGATACAATATTAAAAAAATGGATATTTCAGAATAAACATATAATTCCTAATATAACAAAAAACAAAGACATTTTGGAATGGAATGCAATTTGAGTTTGAAATCCATAAGTTGGTTTTAAAAAATAGTTATGTCGTTTATGCCTGAAATGTTTCAATCTACTGGGTTGACATAGCCAAACTCACGGCCCTGTAATATATTAAAAATAACGGTATTTTTAGGAGGGTCCAGCTTTTAAATTCTCATAAAATTGTGTCAAACAAAAAGGAATTGATTTATGTATGAATTTATCAAAGTTGTTTATATATAGTTTTCTTTTTATAACTTTTTTTTTATGAGAAAAAAAAAAACATATCGGATATTGTAAACACGCTTTAAAAAAAAAAGATTTGTTTGTCCAAAACATGAACGGTACACATGTAATTTGCTCGTTCTCAAAGCTCCCAGTGGCGCGAATCTGGTCAAATTTGGTCTAAATTGAATAAAGAATGCGATTTTATGTGTTTGGTTTGGATGAGTCAATTAGTTTGATCGCAAGCCTTGCTCAAAGTTCTGTGGCTGGTTTAATTTTAATTAGAAATTATTAATGTGAGTAATTATTTATCTACCTCCCACACCTGTAACATGTGACACAAGGTCGGGAAAGTGGGATTTGAAAAGCCAGCGCTCGAGAATTTGAGCACTCTGGCCTACAAAAAATGCCTGTGCAGCCCCGTTGGCATTCCCCGGTAGGGGCGCCTCAGGCAGTAAGCAATTAACTTACTTCTCCCCAAAGAGGGGAGACAAAGCCTGGGAGGGTGGACCTCCTAGAACTGCACAGGACAAACCCACAGACCGGCGTAAATCAAGCCCCGAAGGCCAAGACAATTCCGGTCTATGGGGTGCAGTATCCATTGGAACAGATACTACACTTTGATCTTAGCTAAAAGGCTTGATTAATGTGAGTAGATGTGGGATAAATAATTGAAAAGAAGAGAAAGAAATGAAAACTTACCTGTAATTGCTCC
This sequence comes from Sepiola atlantica, assembly GCA_963556195.1. Classification (NCBI taxonomy): domain Eukaryota; kingdom Metazoa; phylum Mollusca; class Cephalopoda; order Sepiida; family Sepiolidae; genus Sepiola; species Sepiola atlantica. Next base: position 8,943,279 of record OY744523.1, read on the forward strand.
AGTTCGCGGAGAGAAGTTTCATTGTCTAATAGAAGTTTGTCCCATTGCTTTTTATGTTTGGCTTCCAAACGAGCCGATTCAGATTTCATCCGCTTCTTCTCATTCTCTTCAAACTAAAACATAACAAAATAAAAACGAATTCATAATGTCTAAAACAAGCAAACACACAAGTTAGGTATGTATACATGTTTATATGGGGTAAACTCACAAACTAATTAACCGATCATTATGAATTTTAGAACACAGCCGCAGAGTGGTAATTTAGTTTTATGCAAAGGGACAAAGCGCTTTCTGAAGAATCAGAGACCTTCGATTATTATTCCAAAAATGTCAGTTTCATTGAAGTATTTTAAAGAGTTTTTAGGGGTCCTATTATGGACAAAATGTCCTATTTGAAAATTAAAAGATTTCTGATTTGCATGAAATTTTAACTCTAGTTACGAGACATCAATTAAGGAATAATCTACTTATTTCAATTTCTTCTGAAGCTTTAAATTTTAGACATTTTCTAGAATCAAAAACATTTAATAAATATTGATTCAAATTGAAATAACGATTCTAGCGTATACATCTTAACTGTAATTTCCGTAAGGAGACATGAAAGTAGTGGAAAACTATTCTGCTCAGTGAATTAATTGCAAGAGTTGACAGAACACACAGAAATGCCAGCTCTCAATATTCAAAACAGAGGCCGGATCCTTTTTTCCCTCCTTTATCCAAACACAGTCGCCTGCAAATCTCAGCAGTGGTAGCAATTCTCATCTCTCCTCTTCCCAACAACACGAAACTCTTGCACTTACTGTTATTAGTAGTCATTTTTTTTTCTCTTCACGTAATCAAACAGTTCTAGGTTCACGACCACGTGTGGCCACTGTTTCCTTGCAGCGGACGCATGCTAGTTACGGTTGTTTAACCCTTTGGGCTCTCCGCACCATCATCACACTAATATTATTATACACCATTATGGGACAGATATTCTGATATATATATATATATATATACATATATATTAGTGGCAATCTCTCTATAAATCTAATAAGTGTCGCAGAGGTAGTTTCTCCATCCCTCTGTATCCCCTCATTCCATGTCAATCTGTTTATTCTCCTCTTTTCAATCTGGATGTGTCCGCATTTTTTTTGTATTTCTATTGCTCTACTCCTCACTTAAAACAAAATTGATCTAATTCTTGGTAGCTATTTCCAATTAAACCATAGAATTTTCATGGCTTGGTCAAATCTATAAAGCTAAAAGTAAATTCTACTGACTCTCGCAAACGATTTTTTTACGTTAAAAACAAACAATATTGTTCAGTTTTTCTATTTGGATTATTTTATGTGTAGAAATATTTAAATTTGTTCCCTCAAATCTTCGATGCTCATTATTAGCGTATACACGCAAATTAACCTCTCCCACACATTTTTGACTTGCCCACTTTACGGTCATCAATAATGAAGTTATATATGCATGTGTTTAACCGCCCCCCCCCCACACTTTCTAAGAGAGCCTCCCCACTTTTATAACTGTCCCGCAGGTCCTGATCATCACACTTACTATCAAACGAGAACAAATTCAAGACTACCATATCAGTTATATAACAACAGCATGGAGAGGAAAAAATTGAAACTATTTTTAATTCAGCGAAAAACTAATCAGACTCTGGCACAAAGAGAAAAGGGATTTCAGATGAGAACATAACAATTGAATCAATCCCTAACCAGCTTGACAATGAAGTGTTGAAGTTACGGCAGACATTAGAATATTATTGGATATTCTTTTCCAGTGATAAGTTGGTATATGGAGCATAACACATTATCATCATATTCAGTTTAACGTCTATTGTACATGCTGACATGTGTTGGATGGCTTTTAGAAAGTGACTTACAAACTAACCTATCTCTACCCAGGTCTTTATTTATCTCTCAGATCCATCCTTATCATTTTCTCCCATGTTTTCCTTGGCATTCCCAAGTGAGCTGATCCTGTTACCTCAACTGTTCTGCATCTACTGACACAAGAACTCTAATCCATTTTTTCAACATAGCTACACCATCGAAATCTGTTCTGCACACATCTCCCTATATTGTCTAGATTTAACTTTCCTCTGAGGTCACCAGATTTAAGCCTGTCTTTAAGACACATATTACACATCCATCGTATCATTCTCATATAATTTCTCTCCATGCAATGCATGTCCTCAACCCTTATTGGCCAGGTTTCACTTTCATACATCATCATCATCATTAAATTCTTTACCTGTTTCATTTTGACTCTGTCCTCTTCGGGAGATCCAACTGTACTAAGACGAAGACTCTGCTTAAACATCTGGGCCCGTGCCTTGGACTGGTTTTTAATTACTTTCGGATAACGCTTTTTGTCTAGAAGTTGGTACCGTTGAGCCTCTTCCTCTTTAGCAGTATTGCTTCGCTTCATTTGGTCAATTTCCTGCAGAGAAAACCAAAATAAGATTACCCGATATCAAACAAGAACAAAGGCGTTCAAATCGGTGCAGGTGGAGTTCACTTTCAAAAATGGCAAACATATACAAATAAAAAAAAAAGGGTTTTGTAAACTTTAAGAATTTTGATATAAACTTTTTTTTTGGTATAGGATGAACACCCCCCCCCCCCACCTTCCCCCCCAAAAATGCTACCCATGAAATCTTTAAAAAATTCACAATCCTTTCTGCAATCCAAACTTTTCATAGCACTGAGCGCTTTCGGATTCAATACATACTAGTGACCAAATTGACTACCAACAACCTAATTTGGTAAGATCTGTTATATATATATATATATATATATATATATAGCTCAAATTAGTTTTACTCAATGAGCTACGCCTTAAAGCTAATGGCAGTTGGCGATATCCTTACAAATAAGCTCTATCCAGGAAGGGAGATTTTTATATAGTAGTCTACATACAGGTCGTTTCGCTGTATCACAGCTCTTCAGTGCGGCTAGACTAGTTAGTGCCTCAAGCTGGGATTGAAACTCAACCGTCGAGCTGACAGTCGACGCTCTTACCTCTGCACTATCATATGACACTGACTGATTGTAAGTGATATCTCAATGTAAACATTGTCAAGTGCCGGAGCTCGAATTAGTTTTACTCAATGAGCTCTGCCTTAAAGCTGATGGCAGTTGAGGATATCCTTACACTTATATGACGCTGATGAAATGGTTAGGATATGGAATTAGTAGATAAGCGTCTAACAAACTAGTTAAAATAATCACAGACACATCTGCAATACAAACTGATATTTCGGTCGGGAAACTGACCTTAACCTATGATAAAATATATTGTTTGGATTTAAAGATGCGTCTGTGTCATTATTTTAATGGGTTTGTCATTATTTTAATGGGTTTGTCATTATTTTAATGGGTTTGTCATTATTTTAATGGGTTTGTCATTATTTTAATGGGTTTGCTTACATGCTTATCTACTAATTCCATATACTAACCATTCCATTTTGTCTGAATTTTTTTTTTCACGTTTAAAGCTTATATATATATATATATATATATATATATATATATATATATATAAAGTCATTTTTTATAGTCAAACCTTTTGTGTTTAAGCTCAACAGATATTAATTTATAATTCCAGAGCATTTATAAATAGATAATAGAAAATAGAAAAAAGCAGATTCCAACGACGATGTCTTTATTTTTCAGTAAAAAGATTCATTTTTGACAGCTATTTTTCTATTCGTTCAGACAATTAAGGTTTTACAAGCATGTCTTTAATCTTCTCGGACAACAAATGCTTCATCAGAAAAACAAAACGAAACATAAAAGTATCTAAAAATCGAAAACTTGCTTTTGATTGATTTTCCCCCCAAACCACGTGTGTATTCATTCCAAAACTGACGCCATATATATATATATATATATATATATATATATATTATTTTGTGTATCCACATAAGATGTTATAAACATATATAATACATTATGTATCGATTTTCAGTATTTACTTAAACATTGCTCAATACGTGAGTAGACCAAGGCTTCCGCGTTTCATCCCCACAGGGAATTGTCAAGCTAAAATGCATGGAATTCGTGTTACCGGATGTTTTTATATATACACGTGGTGTTTAGCAAGCTAACCAATCAGATTCATTGTTATTCCTTCCCCTAAGTTAATGTTTTCACAAGCCAATGGCAGTGTTTCTCTCAAACAAAAGGGTGTGTCACCCCTATACTAAACAGAACAAAAGTTAGAGGAAGTAAAAGTCTGCCGAACCTTTGTTTGAAAGAAGTCTTGCCATTGGTTAATGAAAACATTAACCCAGGAGAGGGAATAACAATGAATTTTATTGGATAGTTAGCTAGACTAAACACGACGTGTATAAAAATACTCGGTAACATGAATTCCATGCATTTTAGCCTGACGATTCTCTACCGGGGGTGAAAGCCTGTGTAGCTTAATTGGCATAAATATATTTTCATAACTTATTATAGATATATATATCTTAAAATGTATATCAGTGTTTTTTTGGTCAACATACATGTTTGCATAAGCAAAAACTGTTACTAAATGAAAGCATGTGTTGCATTTCTATGGTTTCAACTCCCATAGATAAAACAACCATTTTATTTAATGGTGGTATTTGAAGCCGATGCAAATGCATGCGCACATAAAAGAAAATACTGTTGAAAATAAATTCCATTGTTTACTTATTATGCGTTTACAAGAGAAGAGGAAAGAATCGTGACTTTTTTTCTTTACCTTTTGATGACGATTCAACATTTGGTGCCGTTTCAAAAAGAAGAGGTCTTTTAGCTGGCCCTTAGCAAGTTGGTGTTTGTCATGCAATTGGTTCTTCTCCATTTCCCAGAGAGCGGCTTCTCGAGCTGGAAAAAACAAATACGCACATGATAACAAAATGAAGAATGAGTAGAGATTTCCATATTATTACAGGGAAACATTATTATCATCTTATGCTCAGCATAAAACGGTTTTATCAGCTTGTTTTTTTTTTTTTAGGGTTGAATCGAGAAAGACAGCTTAAAGGGGAGATACCCAAAAAGGCATAATAAACAAATAATCAGAAACCATATCAATGAATCAATTTTATTGGCTCCAAAATAGTGCAGCAAGTCACGTAAAAAGGCAGAAGGTATTGCATCTATATACCGTCTGAATGTTTGTCCAAGGAAACTTTAATTCTGGATATGGTAAGGAGCAGAAACACAAACAGAGAATGCTTTTCTTCTGTTGGGACGAACACAACAATGCTACATCTTCTGCGGGTCACCGCAGAGAACGTGACTCGTGTTGGAGTGAAAAACTCGTCTAAATTTACATTCCCGTTGATGTTGCTGTATGCCAGAATCAGGTCTCCTCACTTTCTTCACTGCTGAAGTGAGGACATACTTAGTTTTTGAAGCTGTTCTTTGTAGCTAAGTGTAGGGAATCCCATCACCATCCCGCTCATCAATTGTTGAACACGCTCTAAGTTTGATTTTTTTTTTGTTTTTTTACATTAAAGGTCACTGCTTATCAAGGCCGAAATGCCACTCGAGGATAAGGGTTAAAGAGTTTGATTGGTGGATGGTGAGACAACATTGTGTTCACTGGCACGACGATTATTTACCGGGACGGTTCAACAAGAACTTGTTTACAGTGGACTTGAAGATGACCATATTGTAGTTGGCAGGGAAACAGGCTCGCGGCACTGTGTTCTAGGAAAGAAGCTCTGCTCATGGAAGTTTCGTTTCGTCTTGGGCACGCAGAGGGAGAAAGGGAAATCATTGACAGTGGCAGTAGCTAGGCGGGTTCTAGTTGTGAATGTTTTACAAGGGGGGGACCATAGATTTGAGCTCAGTCGAGCACCTACCATGAAAACTAAATTGATAGCGTGTATGTTTATCGTGTTCTGGTCATTCTTTCACACTGATACCCTCTAAACACAAGTACACTTAGACAATGAACAAAACAATCGGATGTCTTTACTAGAACTTTCAAGAAAGATTCGTAAAGCAATAAATGCAGCCAGTGTTAAAAAATGTTGCCGCTTGACTGACCTCGTAATAATTGCTGTTTCTGTTGTAAATATTGGCTCTCTAACAGAGCAATTTTCTGTCTGTGCTGGTCGCCCAATTGTTTCATGTGTTTTTCCAAACGTTCACGTTGATTTTCCAAAAATTGACGTTCCTGAAATTTAAAAAAAACGAAAAACATTCAATTTAATAATCAGAAATATAAAGAACAAGAATGAATACATCTTAACAACGCATCCTTTCAATCTGAACATTTAGAAAGTGAAATGCTATTTCAAACTTAAGCGTGGCAGACCGACGGAAATGCTATTTCAAACTTAAGCGTGGTAGACCAACGGAAAATGCTATTTCAATATTTTAGCGTGACAGACTGACGAAAATGCTTTTTAAACACAAATGAACAAAGTCTCTCACTCAAGGAAAAGAAAAATTTACAAGAAATAATGGATGAAAAAAACTATGAATTACCATCGACACCAACATTCTTTTCTTGTGATTGTGCGCACATGAGAGTAAATGTTGAGAGTAAACGTTGAACATCTGTCATTGTGTTATTTATAAGTTTCCTTCTTGTTTACTAGTTTCTCTACCAAGGATTGGAAGTCTTGTTGGCTCTACTATAATCATTAATGATAAACATTTGATCAGGTGGTCAGAGAGAGAGAGAGAGAGGGGGGGGGGGAGGGAGAAGGGAGGGCAAAAGATTAAGGGATGGATGGAAGAGGGAGAGAGGGAGGGATGGGAGAGAACAAGTGAGAGAGAGGAAGAGAGAGGCAAGAGATCGAGGGGGAGATGAAAAAACGATAACAAAGGATTAATGGGTCAAGTTATGAAAACGAAAATTCAAGTACTGTAAAAATTAACAGTTTTACCGTTCCAGACATTACAACTGCAGAATAAAACTATTGATATTTATTTAACCAAACCAAACCAAAACCCTTGTTGCCATGGTGACTGATCAAACAGACGACTTTTTACAGGCTGACCCATTATTTACATCATTAAGTCATCCTCTTAGTATAAGTTATCATCTCATTCACTCTTCCCACAAGCTAATACATTCAACATGCAAACAAACAAGCAACATTATCAGAGTTTATATATACTTGACCCCCAGGGATCTAAACAGTTGTCTAGTAAACGACCTGTGCCCCGAAAGTTCATCGATTGTTTAGAAAAAGGATCCCCTTTTCTCTTTTATTGATCGATGATGTCACCATTTTTCTTTTACTTCATCCACTGTGTTCGGTTATCCCTTTCTGCTTTAATAGATGATGTCATCCTTTAGTGACATCATCAGGTGAGCACTGCAACAAACAAACAAGAACTCTAGATCCACAGTCTTTATCTTTCGCAAGTTTTGAGATGAGGATTGATAATGTATATTCGGACTACTGTTCTCATCTTGGACGTTATTCTCACAATGTTTCGGCCGGTGTAACTTCCGACCTTCTTCAGGTATACACAGATTCCCGAGTTCGACAAGATGCATCTGAAGAAGGTCGGAGTTTACATCGGTCGAAACATTGTGAGAATAACGTCCAAGATGAGAAGAATAGTCTGAATGACACAAAAACATCCAGAGTGTTGGTAGCAAATAACGAGACACGGATTTTATTCATCTTTAAAATTTTACAAAAACGTTTTCTTTATTAAAATTAAATGCGGCACAGAGACAAAATGGAGTGGGTGGGACGGGGGTCAGTTGTCGTCGTTTTCTTGGTCTATTCTCTAAACTAGTTTTAATTACCAAAATACCACATTCACTCTATGGGTAAAACCTACCTAACATTATCCCTAATCGTTTGACGTTTTTTTTATTAAAAAAAAAAATATATATATATGTACAAATTCATCGGTTTTTTTTTTGGAGGGTGGTGGGGGGGGGCTAAACAAAATAATTAAAAAAAACAAAAAAACATGCACAGCCTCACCCTAAATTGTGTTATTGCCTTGCAGCTTTGACTTCTGCTTGTGTGGTGATTGTTGTTACATTCAATAACTTTTTTCAATTTCGGAGAAATGTGCGCGCTGCATTAAAGCGCAACATTCTCCATAATGTCATTCCGATCACAAATGTCATACAATCAAATGTAACAGAATTTCACAGACAGAAAAAGAAAAAAAAAATGTCTTATCTTCGTTTCCACCTTATCAAATGTTCAGCGCAACCATTCCGTTTTCTTCTTCCTTCTGCAATGCTGATTAAATTACTGAGAATGAAGTCATAAAAGTGAAAAGATAATTTTCTAACACATTCAGCCGTAGCAAATCATTTTTTTTTACCACTTAATGCGCTTGCCGTCAGATGAAAGGGGGGGGGGGGTAAAATCCTCCAGGTAAAATATTCAATTTCAAATTTACAAAATAAAGAAACAAAATTTAATTTGACTTCATTTTAATACAACACAACATAAACTACTTATGGCAAGACCAATTAATCCTCCACTCTATAATAAAGGGCAATGTGTATGTGGAGATTATATATACATATATATATATATATACATATATATATATATATATATATAGTATGTTTTTAAAAGGCTGTGGGCAATGCAAAGTCCCGGGTAGGATGTAAGCTGGAAGGAACAAAAATAATAAATCGAAATGGGACTTACTATTTATTTTTTCTTAAAATCTTACATAACAGCAAGTGTGGTGTTAGCTGTTTGTGTGTTGTTTGGATGATTATAAAAATCATTTATTTAATATTTCGAGAAAAGAAACTTCCCTTTGTCAAAAATAATAAACACCAGAGGAAAACTCCGTCTGTGCACAAACACCTAACACCACACTTGCTGTTATGTAAGATTTTAAGAAAAAATAAATAGTAAGTCCCATTTCGTATTCTATTTATTATTTTTGTTCCTTTCAGCTTACATCCTACCCGGAATTTGCATTGCCCACAGCCTTTTAAAAACATACTACTACTATTCCCAGCAATGCTTCAAGCAAACTACCATTATATATATGTATATATATACATCCCATCACACAAAAGTTACCGAGTAAAAGAACTGCCAGGCGGATCCATTTTAAGTATTTAGGGGAATTGAGAAAGCAAAGAGCAAGTCAGACAAAATCTAAACCTGTCTTTCAGGCTCACATTACACATCAATCGTATCATTCTCATATCATTTCTCTACATGCAACGCATGTCCTTTACCCTGACTGGCCAGGTTTCAATTCTATACTTTATCACACTGTCGACAGTGGTAACGCTCTGCTGGTTAGTCATGGCAGAAGTTCCCTCAACTTATTTCATCCAGTTCATGAGCAATAATAATTGGAAAGGAAAAAAAATGCAATGTTGAGATGAAAAATCAAGTAATTTGTATGCAAGGTGTAATGAAATAAAAATGTTAACATTCTACAAAAAATAATTTTATTATAGCCCCCCCCCCCCCCCAAAAATGCCACCCATGAAAACGTCTGTAAAATCTTTAAAAAAATTGAACAATTAATTAATAATTATAGGTTCATGAGGAAGAGTTAGGGGTAGGGTTAGGGTTAGGGCTAGGGGTAGGGTTAGGGCTAGGGTTAGGGTTAGGGCTAGGGTCATTACAAGGAAGATTAAAGTAGAGACGTTTCAAAAATGCATTTGACATTTCAAGAAAAGACGAAATTAATGGTGACTAATATTGCTTCAAAACAAAATTTTGATGTTGTCAATATACAGACAAAAAACTCATTTATTATTATTTATTATTATTATTTATTATGCCTCCTCAGGCATTTTCCCTTTAACAATCTTCTCAATTCAACTGTTAAAAAAAACAAATTAAACTCTTAGTACAGTATCGATATCCAGATCAAATTCTGTCAAATATTTCATTCAATATCTCCCAAAAGTGCCTCCTCAATTTCTCCCTCCTACCACTTTCTTTGAATTCATCCAACCTCATCTTAAACTGATCCACGCTATTGCTGTTCTTAATCTGATCTGGCAACTTATTCCAAAAACATTACTATGTGATCAAAAAAACTTAACTGGTTAACAGATCTAGTTTTTGAAAACTGCCTTCCAGATCTAGTTGAAATACTAAAAAAATGCCCAGGTAGATCCACAAATTCAGGGCCTAATCTTAAACTTAATTGCTACGGGCAACAGAGCCACTCATTCAGTGGGAAGTGACGAGTGGGTGAAAGTTTTTGATAATTATGCACTCAGCATCCTGGTGTGCTTGCAATGCACAGGTGCACATGTGGTGCATTTCATTGAATGGCGATAAAACAAAAACCGTTGGACATTTACGGCATATTCTTTTGTCACCTCTTTTTTGAGGGTCACTCCAAATTTTTATCTGTGAGGTCATTTCAAAGTTAACGTCAATCAAAACAACCCCCCCCCCCAAAAAAAAAAACTATTCCTGAACTGAAAAGGGACCATCAGTCAAAATCAGTTGCATCTAGGTGTATTTGTAATGCAGAGGTGCATATTTGGAGCATAGCGTTAAACAGCAATAAAACGAAGACTGTTGCACATTCATCACTGAAACTTGGTGGACAAGTCAAGCATAAAGTGAAGTCAATTCGTATCAAATGTGGTTGGATTACATAAAAGAATTGCAAATTTTATTAACAATTCCATGAGAGGGGAGGGTTTTTTTTTTAATGTGGGTTAGCCTGTATTAAGATTTTTTGAAAAACACTTCAACCTGACAGACTAAACTTAAGCATGACCGACAGAAAAAAAAAGTATTTCATGGATGCAACAAAAAAGTAATCCACAACTATATAATAAAGAGAAATGTGTATTTGTAAATATATATCCCTCTTGTCACACTATATAATCAAAAAGCAATGCGTATTTGTAAATATATATTCGTCCTGTCACGCGATATAATCAAAAGCAATGCGTATTTGTAAATATATATCCCTCTTGTCACACTATATAATCAAAAAGCAATGCGTATTTGTAAATATATATTCGTCCTGTCACGCGATATAATCAAAAGCAATGCGTATTTGTAAATATATATCCCTCTTGTCACACTATATAATCAAAAAGCAATGCGTATTTGTAAATATATATCCGTCCTGTCACGCGATATAATCAAAAGCAATGTGTATTTATTTGTAAATATATATCCGTCCTGTCACACTATATAACCAAAAGCAATGTGTATTTATTTGTAAATATATATCCGTCTTGTCACACTATATAATCAAAAGCAATGTGTATTTATTTGTAAATATATATCCGTCCTGTCACACTATATAACCAAAAGCAATGTGTATTTATTTGTAAATATATATCTGTCCTGTCACACTATATAATCAAAAGCAATGTGTATTTATTTGTAAATATATATCTGTCCTGTCACACTATATAATCAAAAGCAATGTGTATTTATTTGTAAATATATATCTGTCCTGTCACACTATATAATCAAAAGCAATGTGTATTAATTTGTAAATATATATCCGTCCTGTCACACTATATAATCAAAAGCAATGTGTATTTATTTGTAAATATATATCTGTCCTGTCACACTATATAATCAAAAGCAATGTGTATTTATTTGTAAATATATATCTGTCCTGTCACACTATATAACCAAAAGCAATGTGTATTTATTTGTAAATATATATCCGTCCTGTCACACTATATAATCAAAAGCAATGTGTATTTATTTGTAAATATATATCCGTCTTGTCACACTATATAATCAAAAGCAATGTGTATTTATTTGTAAATATATATCCGTCCTGTCACACTATATAATCAAAAGCAATGTGTATTTATTTGTAAATATATATCCGTCCTGTCACACTATATAATCAAAAGCAATGTGTATTTATTTGTAAATATATATCCATCCTGTCACACTATATAATCAAAAGCAATGTGTATTTGTAAATATATATCTGTCCTGTCACACTATATAATCAAAAGAAATGCGTATTTGTAAATATATATCAGTCTTGTCACACTATATAATCAAAAGCAATGTGTATTTGTAAATATATATCCGTCCTGTCACACTATATAATCAAAAGCAATGCGTATTTATTTGTAAATATATATCCGTCTTGTCACACTATATAATCAAAAGCAATGTGTATTTATTTGTAAATATATATCCGTCCTGTCACACTATATAATCAAAAGCAATGTGTATTTATTTGTAAATATATATCCGTCTTGTCACACTATATAATCAAAAGCAATGTGTATTTATTTGTTAATATATATCCGTCCTGTCACACTATATAATCAAAAGCAATGTGTATTTATTTGTAAATATATATCCCTCCTGTCACACAAATGTCTGCCTGACGAATAAGGGAAAGGGAGAACGCAAATCTATTTCCATAATCAGACGTTTTCTTTCAGTTTTTTCTATTCTGCTTTCCATACCAAATTATACGTTGTTATTTTTCTTGTTTTTCTTTTTTTAAACTTTCTTGTTTGAGATGTTTTCTTTCTATCACATTTTTTTTGTGAGCAACAATTACTCTCTTTCACGTTTATTTTTACTCATTTCATTTCCGCTATCATTTTTTTAAAAATGTCTAGCTTCCCCCTATTTAAGGAAGAAAATAAAAAAAGCAAAGTCAATGCTTTTTTTTTCTTTACGTCATCAGAAATGAGTTGCATTTTGTTTTGTTTTTTTAACTCACGATAGTTCAGTTCTATCTTATTGAAATTTAAAAAAACAAAACATTAAAACTTTCATCAGACAACCTCCACTATCTGAAATTTATTTGTAGGGAGAAATCCTTCGCTCTAAATAAAACGTCACAGGAAGTTTTTTTTCTTTAGGTCATAAGAAATGATAATTTATATATGAAAAATTAAATTACTGGCGTAATTTTATAATTTTCTGTAAATATTTGTGTGAACACTGGTGAAGCATAATTTGTTTTCCATCAATTCTTGATGAACAGTACCTAGTACAGCATTCACCCGAGTCGGGTTAACTTTCTGGAGAATATTAAATTTACAAGTGGTCCCCAGTCGCATGTATATTGTGTTCAAGTGAGATGACAATTTAAAAGAAAATCTTTTTTGGAGAGAGGTGTTGCTACTTTCCCGAAGCCCCCAATATTCTCAAATGGTCACCCATCTGGTCCCGACAAGGCTCAACAAAGCTTAACTTTGGTGATCTAACTAGTAGGTAAATATTGAAGTAGCAATCACTAAAGAAAAGATTTTTTTTTTGTATCTGTATTATTTCCTTTCAAAACAGAACTGATTGATTCCGAGACAGAAAAGCTGATCCGAATGAAAATAAAAAAGGAATAGGAGGAATAGGAGAAGGGTGGTGGAAGAGGAGGACGAGAATGAGAGAGGGGGGGAAAGGAGGAAGAGAATGAGAGAGAAGGAAAAAGGAGGAGGAAAATGAGAGGGGGGGGGAGAAGAGGAAGAGAATGAGAAGGGGGGGAGAAGAGGAAGAGAATGAGAAGGGGGGGAGAAGAGGAAGAGAATGAGAAGGGGGGGAGAAGAGGAAGAGAATGAGAAGGGGGGAGAAGAGGAAGAGAATGAGAAGGGGGGGAGAAGAGGAAGAGAATGAGAAGGGGGGGAGAAGAGGAAGAGAATGAGAAGGGGGGGAGAAGAGGAAGAGAATGAGAAGGGGGGAGAAGAGGAAGAGAATGAGAAGGGGGGAGAAGAGGAAGAGAATGAGAAGGGGGGGAGAAGAGGAAGAGAATGAGAAGGGGGGAGAAGAGGGAGAGAATGAGAAGGGGGGGAGAAGAGGAAGAGAATGAAAAGGGGGGGAGAAGAGGAAGAGAATGAGAAGGGGGGGGAGAAGAGGAAGAGAATGAGAAGGGGGGAGAAGAGGAAGAGAATGAGAAGGGGGGAGAAGAGGAAGAGAATGAGAAGGGGGGAGAAGAGGAAGAGAATGAGAAGGGGGGGGGGGAGAAGAGGAAGAGAATGAGAAGGGGGGGGGAGAAGAGGAAGAGAATGAGAAGGGGGGGAGAAGAGGAAGAGAATGAGAAGGGGGGGGAGAAGAGGAAGAGAATGAGAAGGGGGGAGAAGAGGAAGAGAATGAGAAGGGGGGAGAAGAGGAAGAGAATGAGAAGGGGGGGAGAAGAGGAAGAGAATGAGAAGGGGGGGGAGAAGAGGAAGAGAATGAGAAGGGGGGGAGAAGAGGAAGAGAATGAGAAGGGGGGGGGAGAAGAGGAAGAGAATGAGAAGGGGGGGGAGAAGAGGAAGAGAATGAGAAGGAGGGGAGAAGAGGAAGAGAATGAGAAGGGGGGGAGAAGAGGAAGAGAATGAGAAGGGGGGGAGAAGAGGAAGAGAATGAGAGGGGGGAAGAAGAGGAAGAGAATGAGAGGGGGGAAGAGGAGGACGAGAATGAGAGAGAAGGAAAAAAGAGGAAGAGAATGAGAGAGAAGGAAAAAGGAGGAAGAAAATGAGAGGTGGGGGGAGAGAAGAGGAAGAGAATGAGAGGGGGGGGGGAGAAGAGGAAGAGAATGAGATGAGAGGGTGAAGAAGGAGAAGAGAATGAGAGGAGGGAGGAGGAAGAGAAGATGAATCGCATGATGATTCCATCACATTTGATATAAATTGACAAGTGGTAAAATAATTAGATTTCAAAATGCAACAAGAATTCGGTGGAGATTTGTTTAATGTAAAAAAAAAGCAACCCCCGAGTGGAAACGAAGTGAGTCCGAGGCAAGAAATGGCGAAATTGTTCAAAGGAATTCCATAATGAGGTTAGCGCAAGAAACAGAAAAGATGAATTATGCTTTTGGTTTGATACAAGAATGGTAACCAAGAGACTTATAATCGAATCGGAACGCAGACACACGTGATTGGATGATTGGAACAAGAATTATGGAGAAGGCGGCAACGAATAAAAAAAAAAAAAACGGTAATAGAAGAATCGTTAAATAAAAGTTTACGTTTCAGAATTTTTGTGATGGAGAATTGATAATTTGGATTAATTGGACTAGCATTCTCATCTTGGTTGCTATTTAACACTTTCTTTCCTTCATTCAACACGGCACAAGTTGCTGATTACAATGCTGATGATGATCATCATCATCATCATCACAACTGTTTCTTTCTTTTCCATGATTGTTAATAAAAAATGTCTCCAAAGGGGGAAAAAAATGTCCAAGAACAATGCTTGACGAATTACGAGTGTACACGGCAACGATGCTGACGAATATATGACAAATAAGAAGCAACAGAACACGATAACCACAATAATTTTCGGACACGTAACCGTATCAACTTTTGAAGCCATATTACATTACGATATTTCAAATAACAATGAGTTGAAGCGATGTTACATTACAGACTGTCTACGTCGTGTCCTTAAGAACGTTGAGGATGAAATTACATAAATTGCTTTGGATACGTGACCCCTTAACCAAAAGAGAAGCGGTAACACGACACCTTCATACACCGTTTCTCGTATTTTGTACGCTCGATCAAATCACTTACTACAGGCGATAATAACTGAAAATAACATAATTAATACTTCTACGCAGTCAGGGCTGACAGAATGAGAACAATCTACCTCCATAGATTAAATAATGGGTTACGTTCAACATTCCGTATAGGTTCCTGCGTTCCACAAAAATTCTCGAGTTAGAAAAGACGCATCTAAAGAAAGAGGTTCCATCGGCCGAAACGTTGTGAAAATAACAACCAAGATGAGACTAATAGTTTGAATGATACAAATTACTTTTTCTATTTAAAACATTTCACGCTCACAGATATTTTCGTATTCTTGCTTGACATTGAAGATCTCTAAAGTTTATTCTAGAATAGCAGAAAGACTCGGCGTTGCCCGGGATCGAATGACGAACCCTATGTCCTTTTGCATCCAGATCATAAAACCATATTAAATTCTTTATTCTTATTTATTTTATTTTTATACATATTATATTCAATTTTTGAGGTAGAGCCCAAAGATAAGTGGGAGGAGTGCAAGTAAAGTGACATCAATAGCGATTTCTGCAAATACAGACTTTGACTCCCTCGAGACACATCCGGCATTTCCTGAGAATCAATGAGGACCCCAATGCACTCCTGCCCCAAGTCCGAAACCCCTTACTTATATTTCTATTTTTTTTCCCTTTCTGTTTTTCTAAGTTTCTATCATTTTTAAGTTATAAATAAAATAAAACATTGCATCTCCTTTTTATGGGTGTCCGGTACAAGCACAAACCTCACGATAATGTTGCACCACTTTCAATTTCAGAATGTATAGAGTTATAGAGGTCTATCTCTAAAACCCTAAGAGTTCAAGAAACATTTTTAATCATCTAAATTGGATGCTTGACAATACCACAAAGTTGAAATAAATTATTGCATCGATGATTATGTAATTTTGTGTTACTATATATTATATATATATATATATATTAGTTCCCTCCCTTGGCACTTTCTGAGACCGACTATATTCGTAAATAAAATGTAGGGTTTATTTCTTTCACATTTACTTATGACTGTCACGATGGCCGAGTGGTTAAGATTGTTGGATTAGAGTCTTCGGGTCCAGAGTTCAAATCGTTTGACGGGCGGTATAGTTATATAATTACACACTGATGATTGTTAGTGAAGATGAAACATAGATATTTGTGGATAATAAATATTTATTAATAGAAAGATAATTCTCTCTCGATATGTGATTAAGAAGAAATAAAAGTTAAATAATTCTGTAAAAAACAAATGACATCCTAACAAGTGTAGGACCCAAAAAACATAAAATATTAAAAAAGAAAAGGAAAACCTACTTTATCTGATTGTTCAATTTCTTTCTCTTCTTTGCGTTTACGAAACGCTTCTTTTTTGTTTCCTTTTGGAAGTAAATCATATTCCTGTTTCAATAGTTTCAGATCTTGCTTCTGTTGTTCTTTAAAAATCTTCAGTTCTTTATCCTGCAAAGAATAAACATTCAATTTTAAACAGAAGCAGACAACAACAAAACATATATCTAATATATAAAGTAAAGTCAGTCTCTTTATCGTTTCTTTGTCATCGATAGCTTTGCATGTTGATGCTAGCAAAGATTTTCGGTTCTTCTCTAGAAATAAATAGATGTTGAGGTTGAAGTCACAGAGGAAGAAAATATAGAGACAAAATTCTTACAGGAACACAACCTGTACAGACATTTTCATACACTACAAATCAGTCCTCCTTTTTAAATAAGATATGCCAAAGATGAGGTAGAATGCATCTGTAACAAATGCACTACATCGGCAGATAAAACAGCATAAAACATTTCTACCAAGCGCTAAAACTAAATGGATACCTCACACTTACCAGAGACTGTTTCAAAGTTCGTAAAAAACAGATGCAACACACACTGTCTTATACCTGATTCCTGAAGCTACCACATTTTAACGACCGGATACCCTCAACCATTCGTAAGATCATACAGAGAGGGGGGGAGATTAAGAGATACAGCTGTCACACTCCAAGCCAACACTACGACACAACTATCTAAAATCAAAACAACAATAATGAGCAAATTGCTCTATAAGAACAACAGGTATGTACAACCACACATAAGCGGTATACCACATACAATATGTTAAATGCAATAGCTTCTACATTTGTAGTCAGGTGATACCCATACACATACGAGCATCCTCAGTCTATAAACATCTCGCCACATGCTACAATTCCAATAATAACATCAGAATGTTGGTAGCCTCACAATCAAAGAATCTATCTTAATAAGACTCAAGCCAACAATTAACAATAGACTAGAACTTAACTATACATTCATAATATAATTAAGATTGAACTCTACATCCTTATTATAAGCAATTTAATATAACACACTTACAGCCTTCACTTTATCTCCTTACACGCTAGGTTTACCACATCAAAGACCCTACCTTGAGCCCCTACCATAAGTTCTTGCTAATACACTACATATGTCTTTCAATTCAACCTGTGCTCCTAACCAGTGTCACAGCCTTCTAAACTTCAAACATATATATATATATATATATATATATATATATATATATATATATATATATATATATATATATATATATATATATATATTTGTATAATTAGGCAGCATTCTTTCTTTTATACATGTTTGATTAAACAGGAGTGCCAACTTCTGTTATTCAGCTTTTGATCCGTTTTTTCTAGTTTTTGTACGACGGATTTGATGTTATAATCCAAGGAGTGTAAAAAATCTCTGTATTTTATGCGAACGTTTTCGACAGACATCGGTCGTCGTCAGACGGTTGCAAAATGAAATAAATTGGTGAATCTATCAAGAGGGCGCTGTTTTAAATTATTTCAACATCACTTCAATACACCTTCACCCCCCTCCCTCCCTCATAACGGGAATGGTTGATGTTTGGTTTATTAATGCGTATAAACAATGCTTCCATTATGGGGAGGCGAACACTGCAACCCGAAACCGCCAGAATGGATGTGCTATTTGTTAAAATGTTCCTAAATTCGTTCTTTGGGATGTCATGCTTTATAAGATGTTGGTATATGGAGCTTTGAGGGGAGCTGAGGTGGCAAATAATTTAAAAGAGCGCCCACTTTGATAGATTCACCAATTTATTTCATTTTGCAACCGCCTGACGACGATCGATATTGGTCAAAAACGTTCGCACAAAATACGAAGATTTTTTACACTTCTTGGATTATAACATCAAATCCGTTGTACGAAGACTAGAAAAAACGGATCAAAAGTTGAATAAGCAGAAGTTGCCACTCCTGTTTAATCAAACATGCATATATATATATATATATACATATATATGTAACATGATAGTCTATGAAAAAAAAAATATATATATATATATTTCATTTCAATGAACACTATACATTAGTTTGGTCACCCATTAATACTTTTGGTTTCACAGAAACACTGGACACTCCACCCGCACAGCCAAAGATAAGTGTACTAGCGCTTCAGTGGATGTTATGGTCACTGAACACATTCTTTTGCGTAACTCAAAAGAATGTGTTGAGTTAGAATCCCATTATTTTGCTATCTAATTTACATGTGTTTATGGTGTGTACGAACACATTACGCAAGTTAGCCGCAAAGAGAGAGTCACTCTTTCTTTACGTGTTCACAGAGGCATTAAAAGCGCTAAGAGATTTGTTGAATCCATGCACAGTGGGAGATGAAGGGAAGAAATACATAGATGAGTGCCTTGTTTAGTTAATTAAAAATTACGGCTAATTAAATGTATTCTTTTTTTCAAACCTAACTTAAAAAGCTTTAGAGAAAAAAAACGTTAATTAACTCATATTTAGTGTGTGTGTGTGTGTGTATATATATATATAAATATAAATAACTCCATGCATTTTAGCCTGAAGATTCCCCCCGGGGATGAAACGTGGGAGGTACTGTGTAGCTTACTTGCCATAAATATATTTTCATAGCTTACTACCTAGCTCTACTTACGTATCGAGCACTGTTGAAGTAAATACTGAAAATTGATACATAAAAAATTATATCTCCTTATAACATTTTTATGTGGATGCATGAAATAGTAATATATATATATAGAGAGAGAGAGATAGATTTCAGTTGTCGCCCCACAAGGTGAAAGGTTATTTTTTAATGTGGGGAATCCAGTTCCTCCAGAAGGACTGAGGACAAAAATAACTTGTATAGTCCCATCTGTACACTCTTACAAATTAAGCCCCCTCATGTGAAATGAGGTAATACCTGGGAGGATGGCATCCTGAAACTCCCGTATGAGATAGATTAAGAAAATATGTGCGTATCTTATCAGTCTGACGTGAACAATTTGTTTCTAAATTGTTAACACGCATCGTTTACTTTTGTCTTTCTTCTTATGTTGGGTCAACCATTGAGCTTGGGTTTGAGTATTTCAATAGCTAAATATAGAACAGTAAAAAGACAAAATTAGTCTCCTTCTGCTAACTATATCTCCCTTTTTCTCACTACAGCTATGACATAAATAATATTACTACTGTGGTGATATTCCCTTTTGTTAATATTGGACAATTCAAATATTCTTATTCTTTCTTTTCTTTATTACCTTCGACTGTTAATAAAGAGAGAGAAAGAGAGAAGTGAGAGTGATAGGTATCTTATGAAATAAGTGTGGGGATCAAACAAAATACAGTGAGAGATTGATGATGAAAACTTAGGAGATTGGTCACTTGGTTAGTTAATTGCAAATGGCAGCTAATTAGAGCAATTTCAAACATAACTCAATCCTAAAATGGAGGAATATTTTAGAATGTATTTTGTGTGATTAAAATACATGAGAAAAAAAAAAGCTTTAGGGAAACAAACGTTGATTAACTCTGCTTTAGAATAATAACAGATATAAAAAGATGATGCTTTTTTTTTTTCAATGTTTTATTTTTCTGTTTGAAAAAATGTAACATTTATGTCATTTTTGACTCTTATTATGATAGAATTTACATTAAATGCTTTTAAAATCGTCTCCAGATTGAATAGCGCCCATTTAATGTTAAAGTAAATCCCCATTCTTCTACATGGATAAATGTGAAAGTTAGGCCTATTTCTCATATTAATAGTAAAGTCAAAACAGCCTATTTCAAGTTAATTTAACTTTAGACACTAGATGCAATATCTTTTTTATATACTGCTTATGTATATGCGATATCAGTTGTAAGGTTAACTAATTTGCATATTCATTTTGAAAAAGGACATTTTATTAATTAACTATTATTGGTTTCTTGGCCTTTTAGCTGGGATCGAGGTGTAGTATCTGTTCCGATGGATACTACACCCTATAGACCGGGTCTTGATTCTGCCAGTTTGTGGGTTTGTCCTGTGCAGTTCTAGGAGGTCCATCCTCCCAAGCTTTGCCTTCCCTCTTTGGGGGGGGGAGTAAGTTTATCACTTACTGCCTGAGGCGCCCCTACCGGGGAATGCTGACGGGGCTGCCCAAACATTTTTTGTAAGCCAGAGTTCTCACGCGCTGGCTTTTCAAATCTCACTTTCCCGACCTTGTGTCACATCTTACCGTTGTGGGAGAAGATAAATAAAAACTATTATTTGTTGTTTTTTTTATTCAATAATTCTTTTTGATTTTATTATAACAAATAGTTCTGTCTCGCAATAAATGTTTGAATTCCTGGACAAATGTTTAGCATTTGTGTTCAAACGTTCCTTTTTTTAGTGGGGCAAACTTGAATTTCAACAAGTCTCGATCTATTTCTAAATTGCAAGTGAAAAAAAAAATCAAATTTATTTCTTCTTTTTCCGGTCACATTTAAGAGATGAACAAATTTGTATTGAAATTACCAAAATGTTATCTATACTAATAAATGAGAAAGATTTTGTTCCGTGTTTACAAGAAACTTATGAATGAAATGTTTATTATTATTCAAAATTTTGGTTTCAAGTATTTCAAGTAACAAACTCTGCGAAGAGGTAGCGACCGCTAGTTAGACATAACTTCATCTACTATTTCAGAAAGGGGACATCACTCATCAGTTTTTGAATTAGGAACACATAAAAAATATTAGAGATATTTTAAGAGCTTGGTTAACATCATTTGTTTCAGAAATGCAAAATTTTTTTTTTTTTTTTTTTTGTTTTAAAAAAGATGTTAAAACAAATAATTTTAGTTTTTTCCACATTCAGAAAACAATGGCGTAAGAATAAAGGACCCATCCTTGTTTTCCTTATTGATTTTAATAGGGGGGAAAAAAAGGAAGAAAAAAAAAGGAAGAAAAAAAAAAGGGGGAGAATCAATGGGTGGATCAAAGGAAGTTTTGTTTTTATTAATTAAGATCAACTGTTGGAAGTGATTTTTTTTTTTTTAATGTGTGGTAAGGGAGTGAGTGTGATCTGTTCAGAATGGCAAGATGTCAGCTTTTTGAAGTTAGTGGGTTTGCCAAGCCGATTTGCTTTGCCATAAATCACACGATCGTAGATTAGTCAAGTTATTGATCTGCAAAATTAATCAATAAAAAGGACTTTCAGCAAAAAGAGCTTTGATATTATAGATTCAAACAACATTAAATTTTAACAAAAAACTTAAACATTTTAGAAGAGAAAAATTACACGAAAATCACTAAAAATGTGAAAATCAATTTAAGGCATGGTTTCAGGATATAAATATATTAAGTATGGACATCAGTGACCTGAGGAAATCTGTGATTGAAATACGATTGCAATTGTGTATCCACTAAACATACTTTCATGTTATATATTGAGCACTATTGCTGGAAAAAATATTTTACTTTATGATCTGTATTTAACATGTTAAATTATCTTGTGAGATTTTACAACTTGGACCTAAATAGCATTTAAGCTGACATATCGAACTTTGATTCTGACTAGCCAATTTTCATTTGTTATTGTTGTACCATGTTATTTGCAAAATTAGAACATACTTTGCTACAGTTTATTTTTTAAAATTATGTAATCCTGCCAAACAACTGGTAAAATGGAAGCATTTTTCAATTATGACCGAAAAATCCAAATTAGTATGGGGAAAAAATCATTTTTGATTGGAGAATATCAAAAAAGGTTTTAATTTATTTTTCTGTATATGTTTTTAAAATGTGCAAAAAAAAAAAAAAAAAAAAAAATTTAACTGCATCCCAGACAACGCCGGGTAGTTACAGATAGTTTCAAATGACATTTTATTTAAATTAATTATCTAATCCATATGAAATGCATTAGAAACGAAAATGTTACGAATTAATCATTTTAGAAACAATACCAACTTATTGTGACTTTTAAAGAGAGCCCCCCGCCTTTAAAACTGCAGTTTTGCAATACGTCTAAATCGCACAAGGGGAGGAAGGGTGACACGTCTAAATCACACATTGGTAAATACAAGGGGAGGAAGGGCGACACGTCTAAATCACACATTGGTAAATACAAGAGGAGGAAGGGTGACACGTCTAAATTACACATTGGTAAATACAAGGGGAGGAAGGGTGACACGTCTAAATCACACATTGGTAAATACAAGGGGAGGAAGGGTGACACGTCTAAATCACACATTGGTAAATACAAGGGGAGGAAGGGTGACACGTCTAAATCACACATTGGTAAATACAAGAGGAGGAAGGGCGACACGTCTAAATTACACATTGGTAAATACAAGGGGAGGAAGGGTGACACGTCTAAATCACACATTGGTAAATACAAGGGGAGGAAGGGTGACACGTCTAAATTACACATTGGTAAATACAAGGGGAGGAAGGGTGACACGTCTAAATCACACATTGGTAAATACAAGGGGAGGAAGGGTGACACGTCTGAATCACACATTGGTAAATACAAGGGGAGGAAGGGTGACACGTCTAAATCACACATTGGTAAATACAAGAGGAGGAAGGGTGACACGTCCAAATTACACATTGGTAAATACAAGGGGAGGAAGGGTGACACGTCTAAATTACACATTGGTAAATACAAAGGGAGGAAGGGTGACACGTCTAAATCACACATTGGTAAATACAAGGGGAGGAAGGGTGACACGTCTAAATTACACATTGGTAAATACAAGGGGAGGAAGGGTGACACGTCTAAATCACACATTGGTAAATACAAGGGGAGGAAGGGTGACACGTCTGAATCACACATTGGTAAATACAAGGAGAGGAAGGGTGACACGTCTAAATCACACATTGGTAAATACAAGGGGAGGAAGGGTGACACGTCTAAATCACACATTGGTAAATACAAGGGGAGGAAGGGTGACACGTCTAAATTACACATTGGTAAATACAAGGGGAGGAAGGGTGACACGTCTAAATCACACATTGGTAAATACAAGGGGAGGAAGGGTGACACGTCTAAATCACACATTGGTAAATACAAGGAGAGGAAGGGTGACACGTCTAAATCACACATTGGTAAATACAAGGGGAGGAAGGGTGACACGTCTAAATCACACATTGGTAAATACAAGAGGAGGAAGGGCGACACGTCTAAATTACACATTGGTAAATACAAGGGGAGGAAGGGTGACACGTCTAAATCACACATTGGTAAATACAAGGGGAGGAAGGGTGACACGTCTAAATCACACATTGGTAAATACAAGGGGAAGAAGGGTGACACGTCTAAATCGCACATTGGTAAATACAAGGGGAGGAAGGGTGACACGTCTAAATCACACATTGGTAAATACAAGGGGAGGAAGGATGACACGTCTATATCACACATTGGTAAATACAAGGGGAGGAAGGGTGACACGTCTATATCACACATTGGTAAATACAAGGGGAGGAAGGGTGACACGTCTAAATCACACATTGGTAAATACAAGGGGAGGAAGGGTGACACGTCTAAATCACACATTGGTAAATACAAGGGGAGGAAGGGTGACACGTCTAAATCACACATTGGTAAATACAAGGGGAGGAAGGGTGACACGTCTAAATCACACATTGGTAAATACAAGGGGAGGAAGAGTGACACGTCTAAATCACACATTGGTAAATACAAGGGGAGGAAGGGTGACACGTCTAAATTACACATTGGTAAATACAAGGGGAGGAAGGGTGACACGTCTAAATTACACATTGGTATATACAAGGGGAGGAAGGGTGACACGTCTAAATCACACATTGGTAAATACAAGGGGAGGAAGGGTGACACGTCTAAATCACACATTGGTAAATACAAGGGAAGGAAGGGTGACACGTCTAAATCACACATTGGTAAATACAAGGGGAGGAAGGGTGACACGTCTAAATCACACATTGGTAAATACAAGGGGAGGAAGGGTGACACGTCTAAATCACACATTGGTAAATACAAGGGGAGGAAGGGTGACACGTCTAAATTACACATTGGTATATACAAGGGGAGGAAGGGTGACACGTCTAAATCACACATTGGTAAATACAAGGGGAGGAAGGGTGACACGTCTAAATTACACATTGGTATATACAAGGGGAGGAAGGGTGACACGTCTAAATCACACATTGGTAAATACAAGAGGAGGAAGGGAATCACATATTGGTATATACCAGGGGAGGAGGTGCGACATGTCTAAATAACACACATTGGTATATACAAGCGGAGAAATGGTGACACGTCTATATCACACATTTGTACATACAAGAAAGGCGACGAATCTAAATCACACATGGGAGGGGTACAATTTCTTCATTATTCTATGTGCGTAAGGATTAAAATAGTAATCAAATATTGACATTTACGTTGAATATAAATTTAATTTCATTTGATTGTGAATTCAAAACAATATGGAAAAATGAGCACTACTAATTGCTGCAAACTAAAAGTAGCTGGGAAAATTTTTTTACAAAATTCAAAAAAAAATGTCAATTTCTTGAAGGAAATCGATTTATTTCCAATAATTTTTTTATTGCTATCTTTTATGTAAACACACACTAGGCGGTTGCATGTTTAATGGGTTGCATGTTTAATGGGTTGCATGTTTAATGGGTTGCATGTTTAATGGGTTGCATGTTTGCAATGCATGTGAATAACAGGCGTGTTGAGAGTGAGAAACATTTAACTAAAAGAGAAGAGAAACCACACAAGAAATTGGAAATACCTCTGGTCTGGAGTTTTGACTACCCAGAATTCGATTTGTCCACTTGAAACAAAATAATAGTTCTACAGATATAAGATTGCCTGAGGTGGTTATAATCCACTCAAGGTTTTCCAAAAATAATGGCCATCCAGATACAGGACTCCCTGGCCAGTCAGTCTTTCATGGCCATAGATTGCCAGCTGATTATCTCAAGTGGTCGTTTTTTTTGTGTGGTCCCACTGATATCTAGATTTATTCTAGCAGAGGGCCAGTCTCACGATCAGTTGAGATGTGTTTGCCTCTCAGAGAGAGAGAGATGAGCCATTAGGCTCTTAGCTAATGGATTGTCTTCGGTTGAACAAATGTTTTGATTCGGTCGGGCTAAAAGTTTTGGTTTGCACGTCTGTTGTTGTTTAGTAGAAGAAAACGAGTATCAGTTTATTTGGAGGGAAAATTCTTCTGTTGCAGCATAGACTGTAACCGGTGTCGGAATCAAGCAACGACTTTGGGCCAGCACAGTAAACGCACACAGAAGCACGTTCACATTAAGACATATCAACTTTTTTTTGGGGGGGGGGGGGGGGGGGGGTTACTTAATGTCAAAGCACAATACTCATTGTAAATGATTTACTGTATACACTTAGTTAAACACAAGTTTCTAATTTTTATTGACTATATATCTTCTAATTAAAAATCCACTTCCCCCATCCCCCAAATAAGTCCAATTGATAATAATGATAATCATCATTATCATGTTTCGTTTAACATCCGTTATACGTGCGCTGAATGATTTTAAGAAATTTTCTAAAATAAAATATCTCGGACCCGGTCATTATTTATCCTCCAGGTCCATTTTTATCACTTCCTCCAATGTTGCCCTGTGAACTGAACCTGCTACCCCCAACCGTTCTCTGATCAATTCTTTGAACGTGGCCATACCATCGAAGTCTACTTTTCTGTACACATCTCCTTATACCGTCCAGATTTAATCTTCCTCTGAGGTCATCAGATCTAAGCCTGTCTTTAACACTCACATTACACATCCATTGTATCATTCTCATATCATTTCTCTCCATGCAACGCATGTCCTCAACTTAATAAAATGATTAAATCATTCATAGAGGTTAATAAGTAAACATTGCTGCTGCTGCTGTTCTTTACTAACTAACGTAGGCACACTTGAAAGCATTTTAATAATCAAAATAGAAAAGAAAAAAATACATAATAAAAATCATAATTACTCAAAATGCGACGGTCTTTGACAAATTTGCATTCCAACCGTCTGGGTCTAGTTATGACGCACCACACTGGGGACCATCGTGAATTGAGTAATTTTTATGAGCACCTCTCCATCACGATCATTCGAGGGAATGCAATGAGTCTGCTCTTGGCCTGCCAAGCTACCAAGATATCTAATGTAACTTCCTGATGTTCCAAAGCTTTTTTAATTTAGCTTATTTAGAATAGTACAGCAGAAAAGTAAATATATAAACTTTTAAATTTTGATCTACTATTCATAATTTGTCAAATGTTGAATCGTGTGTTTATTGAATAAACTTTTAAATTTTGATCTAATATTCATAATTTGTCAAATGTTGAATCGTGTGTTTATTGAATAAACTTTTAAATTTTGATCTAATATTCATAATTTGTCAAATGTTGAATCATGTGTTTATTGAATAAACTTTTAAATTTTGATCTAATATTCATAATTTGTCAAATGTTGAATCATGTGTTTATTGAATAAACTTTTAAATTTTGATCTAATATTCATAATTTGTCAAATGTTGAATCATGTGTTTATTGAATAAACTTTTAAATTTTGATCTAATATTCATAATTTGTCAAATGTTGAATCATGTGTTTATTGAATAAACTTTTAAATTTTGATCTAATATTCATAATTTGTCAAATGTTGAATCGTGTGTTTATTGAATAAACTTTTAAATTTTGATCTAATATTCATAATTTGTCAAATGTTGAATCGTGTGTTTATTGAATAAACTTTTAAATTTTGATCTAATATTCATAATTTGTCAAATGTTGAATCATGTGTTTATTGAATAAACTTTTAAATTTTGATCTAATATTCATAATTTGTCAAATGTTGAATCATGTGTTTATTGAATAAACTTTTAAATTTTGATCTAATATTCATAATTTGTCAAATGTTGAATCATGTGTTTATTGAATAAACTTTTAAATTTTGATCTAATATTCATAATTTGTCAAATGTTGAATCATGTGTTTATTGAATAAACTTTTAAATTTTGATCTAATATTCATAATTTGTTAAATGTTGAATCGTGTGTTTATTGAATAAACTTAAATTTTGATCTAATATTCATAATTTGTCAAATGTTGAATCATGTGTTTATTGAATAAACTTTTAAATTTTGATCTAATATTCATAATTTGTCAAATGTTGAATCATGTGTTTATTGAATAAACTTTTTATAACGTTTATTTTTGTTTTGTTTTAATTATTCTGTATTTCATGAAAAAAGAGTGAACAAAGACAATATAAAAATAAAACATAAGTGAGTCCTGAGACAGCATACCACCACCTGACAATGTAAGGATGGGCCAAAGTCTTATTCTGGGCTTTACTTCTCCATATTGTATGAAGTATTCCTGAAGTTATGCCATGGAAATGTTGATAACCCAAAAACTATTAATCTGATCAGTCGGAAATTTGGCATCATGGTTACCGTTATCATCGAAGAGAATCAGATCCCTACATCAAATTTGGAAAAATTTGAAGTTGAAATTTCGTCAACATTTTGTCCTTTACTGAACTTTTTCAAGATCAGATAAAATGCTGGATTTCATTGGCTACAATATGGGCCAAGTATCGAGTCTTGACAATGAACAGAACCAAAGTTATCACCAAAAGTGTGACCTTTGACCTAGATAGTTCAAAATTTAATCAGTTCTAAATTACATCATGACCGATATTTTGACCAAGTTTGGTGACAATTGGTCAAGCGATATGGATGTTAGACTGTACACAAACAGTAACATATCCAGCCGAAAATATAACCTCCACCTTGACTTCTACTGTTTAAACTTGGAAAGTAGCAACAATTTATAGATTTTTAAATTTAGCAGTTGAAAATTCAAATCTTGTAATGGAATAGCCTACACCCCTTTTTGTCTATGTGGACTGACTGTAGATAGAGTGAACATGGCGATTAGCAGATGAGTCTTGCCTCTGACATTAGTAACATTTTGCGAATATCTGTCTCTCCATTATTGTCCTCTGATTGCAAGAAACCTTCTTTCTTTCTTATACTAACGTGTCGGTTGCTTTTTCCATTCGGTAACGACCTTCTCTATTGTACCCCTTTAACAAGGATACAACAAATCTAATCTTCATATTTTGCCAAATGTTGAATTATGCATTTATTGAATGTTATATAACATTTACTCTGTAACAATCGTCAAGACTGCCAAGCTTGGAGACAGAAATTGCAGGCTGTCAGCAAATTTCAGACCCCTAACCAAAGGGAAATAAGATGACTGGTGATGATTGCATAAAAAAAACATTAAAGACAATATATATAATTTATTTTTATATTATGTTACATATTTCAGAAATATTTCTGAAATATTTAACATAGTTTTCAAATAAATTATATTAGCTCTCAGTCCTCTGTGATCGAGCACTTTATTGATTTCTCTTCAATATAACCTGACATATATATATATAGACTCTTTTCATAATGGGATTGGTGTTTCATTAACATATATCTATATTATTAGTCCACCCACATCTCCAATCTAACTACCCCACCATTTACTACTATGTGCTCTCCAGAAGAATTCAATAAAAAAAAATTAAAATAAAGAATTATAAAATTAAAAAATATTACCCCCAAAAATATAACATTTTTTTCTATCCTACATGACAGATAGTACTATCTTCACTAATATATATATATATATATATATATATATTCTACTTTTTATAGATTTGTCTCTCTCATATACGGTTTGCACAAACAAAAATGTTTTCGCATAAAGACATTACCTGTTCAAGCTTGATCTTCTTCGATGCCATTTTTGTTTCAAATGCTTGGTTCAATTCCACTTTCTCGGCTTGTTGTTTCTGTTGACGAGTTAAAGTTTCTAAGTCGTGTTCATAAGTTTTCAAGAGAGTCTGAAACAAAAAAAAAAAATCAAAAAATTTATTAGAAGAGAATAAAAACAACGATGTGTTTTTTTTTAAATAGGAAAGAAAATTGCTCCATACATGTTGTGTTGTGTACAATACAATATATGGAGTTTGTAAAAAATAAATGTCACAAAATTTCAAAATATATTGAGATTAAATCTGGATAGTATAGGAAGATGTGTGCAGACAAGGAATCTTTATTGGTTTAGCCACAGTGAAAGAATGGATGAGAGTTCTTGGGTTAGTAGATGTAGAACAGTTGAAGTAGCAGGATCAAATTAGCAAGGGGAAGACCGAGGAAAACATAGTTTTCTAGTCAATTTCTAAAAGCCGTTCAACGCATGCCAGCAATGGAAAACTAATTATTCGTTTGTTAAAATACAAAATAAATTTTTTTTTCAGCAATAACTAATTTTAACATTAGTTATTGCTGAAATTTTTTTAAAAAAAATATTCAGCCAAATTTTGAAAAGTGAAAATCAATTATATAAAGGAAAATCATATTTTTGTCTGTCTGTCCAGCTAAAAACTTGTATACATATTCTGATTCAGTATAACGCAGAACTAGTTATAAAAAATAAAAAAATATACTTTATATCCATTTGTTTGTGTCTTCTGAATGTCTGCACTTTATTATCTTTATTCGCTTTGTTCAACCCAAATTTTTTGGCTCCCTCTTCGTATATTGTTCCCGATAGTCATTCCAGTTTTTCCGCGGTTGTTCCTTTGATTTTTCCCCACTAGCTTATTTAGTTTGTCGTCAAAGTTCTTCCCAACCGCAGTTTCATTAACCTTTGGCATCTCAATTTCTGGTGTTCTTTCGTTCACCTTATATTGCTCCAACAAGGGTTATTTTCATAGTAGGGGTTGTATCTTTATGAATTATTGCTATTAGAGAATGGTGAGTCAGAAAGAAATTACTTTTATTCTGACTAGTAATTGTTCAAAACAGAACACTGAAACTAGGTTGAGCAGTCAACTGTTGATGATTATCCTTTTTTTCTTTCTTTTTTCTTTCTTTCTATTATACTGAACCAGTTGCCAAAGTTTCCACATAAAAGATGTCAGATATTGAACGAATAGACCAGCTAGTATATAAAATGGTTAGTTGAGAATAAACGGAAACGAAAGGTTAATCTGGGTCAACTTGACCTCAAGATGAGGATTGCAAAACTATGAATTAATAGAAACAGATATGACGTCACATGGCTCCAAGAGAGAGTGTGAGAGAAAAAAGAACAGTCCGTTTAGGAGTATGCAGCAGCAGCAGCAGCACGCGTGGACGTGTAAAATGAGATAGGCTGACAAAAAATGATTAATCAGTAATTATCGACATCTCTCTCCCCTCCCCCCAACTGTTCAGTGATTTGGAATGAAGATCAAATAGAATAAAACTTCATTCCATCAGTTTTGTTTGTCTTAACTTTGTCCTTTTAAACGTATAGATAAGGAGTTTTGATTTCAGGATAGCAAGCCCTCAGTCTAGAAGGATCACTGGCTACAAAGGTATGAATGCAATTTGTCAGCTTTAATGTTTTTGTAACAATTACAGAAACTTGGTTTTCTGAATGTATGACATGGTTGAAATGCAACAGAGAGAGAGAGAGAGAGAGAGAGAGAGAGAGAGAGAGAGAGAAAGAGAGAGAAAGAGAGAGAAAGAGAGAAAGAGAGAGAGAAAGAGAGAGAGAAAGAGAAAGAGAGAGAGAAAGAGAGAGAGAAAGAGAGAGAGAAAGAGAGAGAGAAAGAGAGAGAGAGAAAGAGAGAGAGAGAAAGAGAGAGAGAGAAAGAGAGAGAGAGAAAGAGAGAGAGAGAGAAAGAGAGAGAAATAGAGAGAGAGAGAAATAGAGAGAGAGAGAAATAGAGAGAGAGAGAAATAGAGAGAGAGAGAAATAGAGAGAGAGAGAGAGAAATAGAGAGAGAGAGAAATAGAGAGAGAGAGAGAAATAGAGAGAGAGAAATAGAGAGAGAGAGAAATAGAGAGAGAGAGAAATAGAGAGAGAGAGAAATAGAGAGAGAGAGAGAGAGAGAGAGAGAGAGAAAGAGAGAGGTGTGTTCAAAATGTAACGTGACCAAGGATGTGTCGAGTGATGAAGAGAAACATGTTACTTTGTTTAACTATTTTCTCATCCATAGCCATGGGTAACCCTACTAGTCTAAATGAATAGATGCAAAAGTATTTTCATTTACCACTACAATATTACTATTGTAACAGTTACATGAATTAACTATTTTCTATTGGTCTACGTAACCGGCAGTGAGTTGTGATTCGGCTTGAGATTATGTAACCATCACCTTTTCGCTGCACGAGATTCGTCATTCTAATCTTCTTCTAGATTTAAACTCAATACTAAAATTGGCTCTCTCAGCTAAACTATTAAAACAGTGTACGTTGATTTAAATCAATAATACAACATAAACACTATATATATATAGTACAGACGAAAGACTCAAAGACAGCTATTTGAATGTCTAAATTGCATAACTATTTTAAAACAGTTTATAATAAATTAATGTTTGATGTTATTCATTTGTAATTTTATTGTCCTATTTTTTCTATATATATGCAATAGTTTTGTCGATATTAATAGTAATTAATAAAAGCGATTTAATAAAAAAAAAAAACGGATAAATTGCTAAAACCTTTCTAAAAATATTTGTTCCTTAATTTTCAAGGGAGGTAATTGAAATTAAACTAATATTATTGACTGGCAAGATTTACCAACGAGGAATAAGTAAGAAGAGTTAAGAGAGAGAGAGTGGGAAAAGTGATTGATTGATTGCACTCACTCTCTCTCTCTTGCACTCAAACGAATTGATTTCTTCTTTCTTTTCATTTCTTTAGTCGTATTTAAAAGAGAAATAAACTTGGATTAAAATTACCAAAACTTTAATGTTTATCGATTTATATCAATAAATGCTAAAGGTTTTGCCTTATGTTTGTCTATTTATACGAATAAACGTGAAAGTTTTAGTCTCGTGTTTACAAGAAACCTATGAATGAAATGTTTATTATTTAAAATTTAGGTTTCAAGTATTTTAAGTAGGAAACTTTGCAAAAACAAAATGATACCAGAAAAACAAAATGATATCGGAAAACTATTTACCAAGCAACAATCCCGACTAAGGAAAATACTACATAGGTATGGCAGGTAATACTTTCAAAGAAAGATACACCGGCCATAAATGTTCTTTCAACAACCCAAGCTACCAAAATAGAACTTCACTTTCGGGTTACCATTGGGAATTAACTAATAAAAATATATATATAAATATATATATATATATATATATATATATATATATATATAAGAATATCTTATTTTGAGTGACGCGCTAATAAAAGACAGTTAAAAAAATAGTTTTAAATAATTTAAAAAAAAAAATTCTTAAGTTGTTACCAATTCCTCTAGAAGGAAAAACCAAATGATATCGGAAAAACAAAATGATATCGGAAGAAGAAATAAAAAGAATCCCCACCTGCATTTCAATTTCAAATTTCTTCTCTTGCATATCCCGGGCAACACTGGCTTTGTCCACAAGAGTTTGGTATTGTTTGTTTTCAGATTTTTGCAACCGTTTCAATTCACGAAGGTCTTGTTTCCTGTAAAACAAAACAAATAAAAAAACAATCAGAAATTCACTCAGCAAATCATTTTTTTTTTTAAATAATAAGTTACCACTTATTAAGGCCAAAAGTAACTTGAGCACAAGGGTTAATGAGATGGATGGATTGTCAGTTGGGAACGATTTATGACTAGTATTTATTGACATTACATATGAAGACAATCGTAGTGTAGTCAGCAGGGAAGCAATCCCATGGTAACATGTTCCACAAATGAAATAGATGAGACGATGCTGACTGTAAAATTGATCAACATAGAAAGAATTGTAGTTTGTTTGAAGCATTGCTGGGAATTGTAATAAATGTATTAAGAAGGCCGAAGCCAATGCAGAGATAACATATGTTCAGGCCAAGTTTAATATTGCTAATACAAATATATACTAATAATTTACCACTTAACAAGGTCAAAAGCCAGTCAAGGATAAGGGTTACTGCGATTGTCAGTTGGGTGCTAAACTATACTATGACAGGGTTTAAAACGATGGCAGAAAGGACAGAATTTGATTACTTAAGAGGACAGGTCGACAAGTATTTGTTTACATTACCAACCATGTTGCAGTTTGCAGGGAAGCAGTCCTGTGGTAACATGTTCCGCAGACAGGAAGTTCTTGGAAAGAAACTGTTTATGGAAATTCTGTTTCATGTTAGCAACACGGGGAGGAAATAAAAAGTAAAGTTCTTTGCAGTTGTCACAGTAAAATGGGTTTT
Source organism: Sepiola atlantica (assembly GCA_963556195.1). Classification (NCBI taxonomy): domain Eukaryota; kingdom Metazoa; phylum Mollusca; class Cephalopoda; order Sepiida; family Sepiolidae; genus Sepiola; species Sepiola atlantica. The sequence goes on from OY744523.1 coordinate 8,977,228, forward strand.
GAGCATCTTCAACGATGCCAACAGCAGAGCAGAGAAAGACTAGCAATGTCTTATTTCCATTCTGCTTGACATCAAACATCATTGTTAAATGACGGAGAGAAATGTTACCTTTTTCAAACAAATCAATCAAGCAATGAAAAATAAAAATAAACATTTTTGATAGCGGAAGTAAATGTATTGCCATTCAAACAATGAACTATCTACATCACGTGTTTCTTCTGCTTTGTGACATTTATTTTGGTGTTTGATTGAAGAGAAAATGAATATGCATTACCCTTAAACTCAGCCTTCAAACCATGAGGCATTTGTGGTTAATAAACCTCCTTTTTCCAATATTTTGTGATTGAGACTTTTCCATTTTTTAAATATATCAATGTGACTTTATTTACTGCATTCTCTTCTCTGTAAATGTCTGCCCCCCCCCCCTTCCCGACATGGCAACTGAAGCATGCTGGTTCTATTTTTTGTCAAATTTATTGAATTCAATTGAATTTTCCATTATGTTTATTTTAGACTTAGCTATAAGAGATGATTCCAATGTTACACACACACACACATATATATATATATATATATATATATATATATATAGAAAATATTGAAACAAAGGTAAAGTTACATAATTTACAAGCTTATTATAATGACCAGGTGTTTAAACAATGAATAAAATAAAATATGAGAATCACCTTGAATCCATGGATTTTCAAAGAGTTACTCTTCTCCTCAGAAGAAGAAAAAACCCAATAATTTGCTAATTATTGGTAAGTATTAATTTGAAAGATTTACAACAATTTTATGTCTTTGTTTAAACACCTAATGATTATAATAAACTTGTAAAGTATGTAACTTTACCATTGTTTCATTATTTCAATATTTCCTATAATGCTCTATCCCCAATATCGAGCATATCTATCATGAGAGGATCATAAAATAATTATCTGCATATTTTTTTAAATAAATAAATAAACATACATATATATATTCCATAGAATTTGGTATATTCGGACTACTGTTCTCATCTTGGGTGTTTTTTTTAACAACGTTTATGCCGATGTAACCTCCGACCTTCTTCAGGTGTACTTTGTCGAACTCGGGAATCTTTCTGTTGAACTCGGATGGAATTTCGAACGGACCCCTTTAATTTATCCACGGGGGTAGCATGTTCCATCTGCCATGACTGGGAAGAAGTTTTCAGTAATTCGTAATTCTTCATATCGCCTGCACATAGGATTGAACCTTCAACCTTCAGATGACTGTCACTTAGAACTGAATTATACTTAGTACTATATCCACTGCGCCACGGATCCAGATTCCCGAGTTCGACAGAAAGATTCCACAGTTCGACAAAGTACACCTGAAGAAGGTCGAGGGTTACATCGGCCGAAACGTGAAAAAAAAAACCTAAGAGTAGTTCGAATATACCAAATTCTACAAATTATCAACCCTCATCTCAAACATTCCGAAGCATATATATACATATATATATATATATATATACTACCAAACTAAACTAACTTTGGTCAGGTATTTATTCATCCCTCTTTCTCTCAAATCAATCCTTATCACTTCCTCCCATATTTTCCTTGGCCTTCCCCTGTCAACTGACCCTGCTACCTCAACTCTTCTACATCTACTAACATTATCACTCTTATCCATTCTTTCAATGCGACCAAACAAAGTCTCTTGTTCTACAAACATCTCCCTATACTGTCCAGATTTAATCTTCCTCTGAGGTCATCAGATCTAGGCCCGTCTTTAAGACTCACATTACACATTCATCATATTCTCATGAGGAAATCCTAAACCTTTCACGTATAAATGAACGGATTTTCTAGTTCGTGGGTCCCCCCCCCCCTTAAAACACTTTGAGAATGTGAGAATGTGGAGGATTGACCTTGAAGCAAACGAGTAAAGAGAATTTGAAGCGATTGACCTGCGAGTTGCCAATAGCGGGGTTCAATAGTCAGAAATCAAAAATAAAACGAGTGAAATGAGGATGAAATCGAAGCGGAAACGAGAGAAGATCAAAAAATTTATGGTTGGAAAGTTTCCCAAAATGAAAGTGAAGCATTTTTTTTTTTAATTTTTTTTTTTAAATAATTTTGAGAAAGCAGAAAGGATGCAGTCATCTTCAAAATTATTTTCTGGAAAAGGCTCATTTCAAGATTATCGAAACAAAAAGAATTCAATAATTTGATTGGTACTGCCTGGTGCCATGATTCAGCAAAGTGCAATAGATAGCCGTAAGCAAGAGAGAAAGAGGGGGGGGGGGAGAGAGAGAGAGGGGGGAGGGAGAGAGAGAGAGGGGGGAGGGAGAGAGAGAGGGGGAGGAGAGATCCAATCATTCTAAAACTCGACTCATAATGTGATTAATAACTTCTAATGGAGATCTTCATATAAAGAACATTGTCTTGAGGCAACAGAAAAGATGTTTTTTGGATCTGTTTACAGATCATTATCTGCTGAACTAGATCTTGCTGTCTGCAGATATAAAATGTGACCTCATAAAATTCTTCAGCCTCCATTTCGATTTATTCAAGACATAGTTGAACTATTTCATCTTATTTTCTTTTAAACACGTCTTAAATAAAAAATAAATAACAAATAATAGTTCATTAATAAAATGTCCTTTTTAAAAACCAATATGCAAATATCAGGAAGTTTCATCGGATGTCCTGCTGGTTTGGCAGGCCGAGAACAGACTCAAGTGTACTATATCTGTTCTGTTGCTATGATATCATCCTCCCAAGCATTAACTCCTCCTTGTTTTTTATGGGATGGGGGCGTTCGTTATACCATTCTCTTAGTCATTCCCTCTTCCTTTGGGGGTCAGTGTAGTACACGTTTGTTCACCATGCATGGCCATGATATCCTTCCAGGCTAGCAAAAATATGCGACTGGAGGGAGAATATTTTTGATATATATATATATATATATATATATATATATATATATATATATGTTTTGAGGTACAAAATTTATAAATGGTTTTGAATAAACGCGGAATTTTGTTTGTCTCCGTGAATGTGGTTCCGAGAGGTCTTTTGTGCAACATCTCATCAGGAAAAAAATCGTTGGAATACAACAATTATTTAATTTGATTTTTAGCGTACCTCTTCCGCAAATATACAAAAATATGTTTCGAGAAATCGTTACAACGATTTCTTCTGATGAGATGTTGGACGAAAGAGCTCTTGAGCCCACATTCACAGAGACAAACAAAATTCTGCTTTTATTCAAAACCATATAGTTTTTCATGGTAAACAACTGATGATCCCTTAAAGAATGTTAGAAGCAAACTAATATAATAACTGTAAAAGTTAAATTGACTTACATGAGTGATTTTCCACTGAACAACTTGGGACTTGAGGTTTTTTTTGTTTTTTTTTTTTTTAATATAGTTTTAATCGTTGAGAAACTTCCAAGACATATATATATATATATATATATATATATATGTTATAATTGTAGTTTCTATCTGTTACACACTTCTTAAAGGTTTGGAAATAGACCCGCATAATCGTATCTATTGTGAAGCTACATTACACCCAGCGTACATGGATGATTCTATTTCATTTGGATCAAACGAAGTCAAATATATTTTTAGGGTTTACGTTCAGACAGAACACACATATAAAGGAAATATGCCTTCTTACTTTATTTTATTTATTAATTAAAACAATAATAATAAAATTTTAATATGCGGTTCAAGGCTTGAAGCAGAAATGAACAGGTGTCTTCATTAATTCCTGGAAATGCTGGGGGGGGGGGGTGAAGGGGGTAAAAATTATAAATTTACCAAAATTTATTTCATTTAATGTCATTTTACTTACATCATGTGCTATGTATATCCTTGGGCCCCATCCCAAAAATTGAATTTTATAAAATGTATATAAATAATAAACACGTCATATGGTGTCATGGGCTGAGCATAAAAGGGCATAGGTTTCCTCGTTTAATCCCAGGCAACACCAGATATTCCTGCTAGTTGCATATACATATTAATGTAAATAATTTATTTTCCTCTGTCTTTCATTGAAAGTAGCAATGTGTTTATTGAATGAATAAAAGAATTTCCTGCGAAATATTGTTACGTATTCTATGAATTTTGCGAACTATATATTTTCTCATTCATTTTGCATATTGCATTAATTTGCCAAAAACTGCAGCTACTGTTGCAGCTGCAACTTTTCTTAGATAAACAACTAGCGCCATAATGAGCGACGTATTTAAAGACAAAAGAAAGACAGAAGAATTCTTTCAAAATAAAAACCAATCCAATAGTCAATCCATTCTTACAACCAATTCCTTCTCTCCATTAACATTCCAGCAACGAGAGAATTACACTTCCAATATGGCTGAATGTTTTGACTGCTAAATGACCTCTCACCCACTTTTCTTTCGTTTTAATAGTAGCTGTCTGCAACTAATTGAAGATATATTTTTAAACTTTATTTTTAGAATTCATAACTTTTTCTCAAGATTTTTTTTTTCTTCTCTCTTACACCGAACGATCTATTTTATTTTACGTTTTTCATTGTCAAATACATCGGTATTTTTATAGAATCACTCCCATTTCCAAACCATTTTTTTTTCTTTCTGTTAGGGTTACATGGTTAAAAAATTGGTTTGGAGCCCAGTTTGGAGACGGGAGTGATTCTATAAAAAAATATCTGCTATTGAAAATAATATATTGGTATGCAAAAAAACAATTTAGAAAAAAAAAAAAAAAAAAAAAAAAAAAATCACAATTTATCCCAGATAACATTTTAAACAGCAACTAGATTCTTATTTTATGTAAAGTGAACAAAGAAAATACTCATACCCCAAAAGTCCATGGTATGACGTTAAAGTACATCCCATGATGGGGCCCCAATTTGGGGAGTGAGGGGTTACCCCTTGGTTACCATTACTCCCAGGTACACATTGGTTGAAATAGAATTTGTTCCTCTGGGGATGACACTAAACTGCCTCAGACACCCTTGGGCAAGGTGATCACCTCTACGCCCACCAACCATCCTAAAATCCATTATCCCACCCCTTTCTACATGTTTTTATACCTACCCTATTTCCAAACCCCATCTAATGCTCAAGCTCCCCCCCCCCCAACCTGCCCTGCATACAATACAAAACCACATCCAGTGGTGCATCTCCAATTTTTTTTAGCTTTGAGGAGTGCCGAGTAACTCCTTGGTTACAAATACTCCTACATACACACCAACTGTAAGTAGTAGTACCTGTCAAGGCCCCTATTTATAGGTTACTTAGAAATGATCGTTTATGGACTATTTGTTTACAAAACATTCGCCACAAAACAAATTAATCTACGAAAAGCAAATCGTATTCAAAACATATGTACGGTTTTGACGTAAAATAACCCCAAAACAGTTGACACGCTGTAACAACCAACTCATACCCAAATTTGTACGAAACTAAAATGAATCCAATCTTAAGATGTGTACATTCAATCTGTGTGTTTAGCAATGAAAAAGACAGACCAAAATTAAATGTGACAGACCAACAATTGTTAAAGAGATGTGTGGACACATCTAAAAACCTGTACCAATGTAGACAGAACTCCATAAAAAAATGAGTCCGACTGACGTTGTTCTCTTGAATAACATAAAACAAAGAATGGGATTCGACTAAGTTTTTTTTTTTTTTTTTTTGCATAATGGTTAGAATGTTTGTTAATGCACTAGGAGACCGGGATTCAATCATTGGTTAGAATGTTTGTTAATGCGCTAGGAAACAGGGATTCAATCATTGGTTAGAATGTTTGTTAATGCGCTAGGAGACCGGGATTCAATCATTGGTTAGAATGTTTGTTAATGCGCTAGGAGACCGGGATTCAATCATTGGTTAGAATGTTTGTTAATGCGCTAGGAGACCGGGATTCAATCATTGGTTAGAATGTTTGTTAATGCGCTAGGAGACCGGGATTCAATCATTGGTTAGAATGTTTGTTAATGCGCTAGGAGACCGGGATTCAATCATTGGTTAGAATGTTTGTTAATGCGCTAGGAGACCGGGATTCAATCATTGGTTAGAATGTTTGTTAATGCGCTAGGAGACCGGGATTCAATCATTGGTTAGAATGTTTGTTAATGCGCTAGGAGACCGGGATTCAATCATTGGTTAGAATGTTTGTTAATGCGCTAGGAGACCGGGATTCAATCATTGGTTAGAATGTTTGTTAATGCGCTAGGAGACCGGGATTCAATCATTGGTTAGAATGTTTGTTAATGCGCTAGGAGACCGGGATTCAATCATTGGTTAGAATGTTTGTTAATGCGCTAGGAGACCGGGATTCAATCATTGGTTAGAATGTTTGTTAATGGGCTAGGAGACCGGGATTCAATCATTGGTTAGAATGTTTGTTAATGCGCTAGGAGACCGGGATTCAATCATTGGTTAGAATGTTTGTTAATGCGCTAGGAGACCGGGATTCAATCATTGGTTAGAATGTTTGTTAATGCGCTAGGAGACCGGGATTCAATCATTGGTTAGAATGTTTGTTAATGCGCTAGGAGACCGGGATTCAATCATTGGTTAGAATGTTTGTTAATGCGCTAGGAGACCGGGATTCAATCATTGGTTAGAATGTTTGTTAATGCGCTAGGAGACCGGGATTCAATCATTGGTTAGAATGTTTGTTAATGCGCTAGGAGACCGGGATTCAATCATTGGTTAGAATGTTTGTTAATGCGCTAGGAGACCGGGATTCAATCATTGGTTAGAATGTTTGTTAATGCGCTAGGAGACCGGGATTCAATCCTTAGTCGAGTCATAAAATTGTATTTGATGGAAACGGCATAATCATGTTGACATGCACGTTCTCGTTAGATCACCAAAGTTTGACACTCAGATCTTACTATTCCATTAAAAACTTAGGTCACAGATTCTCAACACTATATATTTAACTAACCCTAACCTAGCTTTGGCTAAGATGCAGTGAAGTCATTTTAGTTTAAAAAAAAAATTTTTTTTCCAGATTTTAAAACTTAAGATAGACAACTCCTATTATATTTTTCAATTTAAAATGAGCCCCCCCCCCCCAACACACACACTTGATTTTTATTTTATGGGGATTATTGAAACAAATGTATTAACAGTCATCTGGGCCAGATTAAATAATTTTTTAAAAATTGTAACGGAGTACATTATTATATTAACAATAACAAATGAAAATTAGCTAGTCAGCTGAAATGTTATTTAGGTCTGACTTTGAAAATCGAACCAGATAACTTTATATGTTAGATTTATTCAGCTTCTCACTGGATCATGCCCACATAGATATGAGTGCATACCTTTCCAAGGCTATTAGTGTCTAACTGAACAATGATAATATAGGATTTGAACAATATAGCCAATTCCATGACAGTATATATTGGACCAATGAAACGTTTTAAATAGAAGCACCATCTTTTTTTTTTAATAAGCAAGAAAAATGTGATTAGACAATATTATTATTATTATACTAAAGCTGAGTCAATCAACGGTTGTTTCCCTAAGGATTTTTCTCCTATGTACTTTAATCACAAAATACATGCTAAAATATCCCTTTTCGGATTGAGTTATGTTTGAAAACAATTATGTTTTAATTAGTTGTTTTTTTTATGTACTAACGAGTCACCGCTTATCAAGGCTCGTAAGCCACTCGAGGATAAGGGTTAATGCGTTGATCAGGAGGACAGCAAAACAACAACGTGAGGATTGGTAAAGATGGTCGAGACTGGTCAAAATTAGATTATTTAAGAGGACAGTTCAACAAGAATTTGTTTACATTGGACTTGAAAACGACCATGCTATCGTCAGCTGGGAAGCCCCCCATAGTACTGTGTTCCACAGACGGATAATTCTTGGAAAGAAACTTCGCTCATGGACGTGTCCATTTAGTTTTAGATACACAGGGAAGGAAAATTATTTACAGTGGTTGTAGAAAAAAGAGTTTTTGCTGTGAATGTTTTACGGGGGGGGGGGGGCAAGATAGAGCAGAGAAAAACTATCAATCTCTCTTCTGTGAGAAAGAGGATGTAGGGAAGAGAAGAGGACATCTCCCACTAGATTTCGAAGTCGGTTTTATACTCTGTCAAGGCAGGAAAGGGTGTTCTGAGCGGCACCTCCCCAGATGTGGCAACAGTACACTATCTTAGAGTGTAGTAATTTGTAATTAACTGAACAAGTCACCCATCTCTCACTTAGCTAGCTACACATTTCTCTTGCCTTTCTCACTATGTTGATCAACATCTAATATTTTTTAATGTCTCCATGAGCATTTAGAGGAAGAGTTATTCTCTTTTTTCCAGTATTGCCATCTAATTTATATAGTATCCGTATACACCATAAACACGTATGTAAATTAGATAGCAAAATAATATGTCTGTTTACTTCTTTACTTAGGGTTAGGAACAAATAGTGGTAGTGGTTGTGATCCAACCGTTCATGGGTGTGTCTAGTGTGTTTATTCTTCTTGGTTCTTTTTTATTAACGTGCAGGTTGAGGGGCATCATGCACACTGGTGGGACCCCGTCCAGGTAACTGGCTAGCTGCACACATGGCAAATCTCACTAAACACCTCCAAGAAACTCTACCATGAGGATCAACTGCAGAGGGCCTCAACATGATGCGATCTCTATGTAGCTGTTCTTTCCAAGACAACTTAGGTCGGCCTTTCCCCTGCCTTCTAAATCTTGAGCGTTCCACATGTCCATACCAACAAAGGTTTTTTTTTCTGTATTAACGACATCGGTGTCCATGATGCCAAGTTTTTCCAGCAGATCTTGCGACTCTACAGTTGGCACACCTTACATTATTATGAAATCTTAAATATAGAACAAGTCTTGTTTTAACATAAAATTTATATTTTGTATTTTTTTTTTTTTTTATTAAACTAGCTGTCCCTACCTGGTGTTGCCCGGTAGTGTACTTACTTGCAATTTGTTTTGCATCATTTTGTCTTGAAACTAGGCAGTTTTATTTTTTGCTAAATTTTATATTTTTGTTCCAAGTCTGTAATGGACTAAGACAGATTTACATGCTTTTCTTTTTCGAATTATTTTTTTTTTATTCGAAAGAAAGGGAAGCAAGTCTGTATTGGATGGATACAGATTTACCTCCCTTTTATATGAAAAAAAAAAAATGGCACCTATACGAAAAAGAAATCAGACCGGATAGATTATTTTCTGGAAAGAATTAACTCACATCACATTTTATTTTTCTTAACATGGAACAACGCTCAACAAAATAAAATAGCTATTCAAAATGAAATATTGATTTAGTAAGACGGAAACTATCGATGACAAAATAGAGACTCCAACTAACTCAATTTTATATATTAGATTTTTTTTTTCAATGTTTGAAGTTCATTTCACTGCAAAAGTACCCATTCTGTCAAAAATTAGGACAAACGTTACATTTTTCAAACAAATCAATCAAATATTTTTTTAAAATGGCGAAATTTTTATATCATAATAAAATCTATTTACAATTAAATACTGTTTAGTTTGGTTTAGTTGTTTCGTTTTACGGCATATCAACCCGGTATCTTCAGACAGCCTGATCTGGTAGCACCAGATTTAAATAATTAACTATTTACATCATACTCAACAATATTCGCTCCATCACAACGATCGTTCATTACTACTTTGTATCGGGTAGGCACAAAAATATATTTTTGGATAGCGATACAGGCCATTTTGTATTTTAAAGCTCTTGTTAGGGTATATTTGTTAAAGTGTAATTTTTATTAGATGAATGAGAACTCAGATGTGGAGAAAGTATATTTGAATGGAGAAGCTATTGAGAAGTTTTGTTACCTTCAATTGGAGTACAGGGAGGAGCATGTACTAGTGTGATGTCAGGAGAGTTAGGAGTGAATGAACTTCTGTCATTACTAACCAGCAGAGCATTACCACTGTTGAACAAAGGAAGAGTTTATCAGGCATGTGTATGGAGTGTGATGATATATGGAAATGAAACCTGGCCAGTGAGGGTTGAGAACATGTGTTGCATGGAGAGAAATGATATGAGAATGACATGATGGATGTGTAATGTGTCTTAAAGACAGGCTTAGATCTGATGACCTCAGAGGAAGATTAAATCTGGACAGTATAGGGAGAGGTGAGCAAAACAAGAAAAGAATGGATGAGACTGCTTAGGTTAGTAGGTGTAGAACAGTTAAGGTAGCATGTTCAGTTCACAGTAGAAGGCCAAGGAAAACATGGGAGGAAGAATGAACTTGAGAGAAAGAGGGATAAAAAAAGACCTGGGCAGAGATAGATTAGTTTGGATTTGGTTGTTCGTTTTGTGGCATATCAACTATTTTCGAGTTATATAATGCCGAATCTGGTCATTTTAGTAAAGGTTTTTATGCTTCAAATTCTTTATATGTTCAAATATTTATTCATGGTGTTTGGTTTGGTTGTTTTGTAGAGGAAAATGATGTTTTTTGTTTTTAGCTTTGAAGAACACGATCAAGTTTTGCAAAGGGAAAGGACAAAAAAACAATAGCATCAATGTTTGGTGCAGTTTTTATCAGGAAGCTGGTATCTTTAGACAGCCTGAGGTTAGTTTGGGAGTCAATTTCTAAAAGGCGTCCAACACATACCAGGATGTTAAACGGACATTAAACCGATGATGCTGATTATAATCCACTATTTCCTTTTTTTGTTTATCAGTTTACCATTTCCATTATTGACATGTTTCTGTTTTCCTCATTTTGGTTGGTGCAACAGCTAAAACGTTGTAAAACGACATCAAACACGACGTAGAGTCGGAAACATGGATATAACAATGCCACACCTGAAATATCATCCAATCTTTTTGTCGATATATTTTCACAAAGCATTAATTGACATAACACAGGTGGACGAATCGGTAGAATTCTTAAACTAGTTTCATAATTTCAAAGAATTGATATTCATCATCATAATAATCATCTCCAAGGAGAGAATTGGGAAAATCAGCTTCTGAGAAACAGATAAATAAATAGATGAAAAAAGTAGGCCTCTTCTATTTAAGAGTAAAACAGGCCCCTTTGATCTGTGGAAATGGTAGAACATTTCATTACGATCACCCCTTCCCCTTCTCACTCACTCACAAACACACCCACCCTAACCCTTCTCACACACACACACGCTAACACACACACACACACCCTAACCCTTCTCACACCCTAACACACACACACTAACCCTTCTCACACACCCACACACATCCTAACACACACACACACCCTAACCCTTCTCACACACACACACACCCACCCGAACACACACACACACCCTAACTCTTCTCACACACACCCTAACACCCCACCTTGTCTTTCAGAACTCCACTTTTCATTTCTGCTTAGCAACAAGTCAAACCGACTAGACAAGAAAAAGAAAGAAAAAGTGCAGCAGTGCTGTTACTGCACACTGCAATGTCGCAGAAACATACCTGGTGCATATAACACATTTAAACACCTGTTCTCACAGAGGAAACCAACATAAAAAAAATCATTTAAAATTGTACTACAACTCAATACGATAACAATGACCAATTGTTGTCGTTCTGGACCTACAAGTTGGAAATTATCGACTGAATATTATGGCCTGTGCAAACCAACCATGAGAATCTGGATTATGAATCGAGGGCACCACTAGAAAAAATGTGACCCGTTGGGACACCCAATGAGTTAAATTGTTTGAATCAGAAAAAAAGTGAGTTTGCAAAGCCAATTAAATTTGTTTGTTTGTTTTAATAAAAAGACAAAATCAGTTTTTCTTTTCACTATATTTCTCTCGCTTTTTCTCTCCAGCTATGAGTTAAATAATATTAATACTGTGGTGATATTTCCTGTTGTTTATAACTGACTATTCCAATTTTGTTTTAGAGTTACTTGTATTACTTTTGATTGACTGTTAATAAACAGAGAGAGAGATGGAAACGAGAGTAATAGAGTCTGTGTAAAATAATGGAGGGTGGGGATCAAACAACATATACTGAGAAACAGTGAGAGTAATAGGTAAAAGTTTAGTAAAAGATGGGTCACTTGGTGAGTAAATTGCAAATTACGGTTCCTTAAAACAATTAAAATGACTTCTTTTTTTTTTCAAATGTAACTCAATATCAAAACCAAGGAATATTTTAACATTTTGTTTGATTAAAATATATAGGTAAAAAAATATATAGGTAAAAAATATATAGGTAAAAAAAATATATAGGTAAATAAATATATAGGTAAAAAAATATATAGGTAAAGAATATATAGGTAAAGAATATATAGATTAAAAAATATATAGATTAAAAAATATACAGGTAAAAAAATATACAGGTAAAAAAATATATATGTAAAAAAATATATTAGTAAAAAATATATAGGTAAAAAATATATAGGTAAAAAATATATAGGTAAAGAATATATAGGTAAAAAAATATATAGGTAAAAAAATATATAGGTAAAAAAATATATAGGTAAAAAAATATATAGGTAAAAAAATATATAGGTAAAAAAATATATAGGTAAAAAAATATATAGGTAAAAAAATATATAGGTAAAAAAATATATAGGTAAAAAATATATAGGTAAAAAAATATATAGGTAAAAAAATATATAGGTAAAAAAATATATAGGTAAAAAAATATATAGATTAAAAAATATATAGATTAAAAAATATATAGATTAAAAAATATATAGGTAAAAAAATATATAGGTAAAAAAATATATAGGTAAAAAAATATATAGGTAAAAAATATATAGGTAAAAAATATATAGGTAAAAAATATATAGGTAAAAAATATATAGGTAAAAAATATATAGGTAAAAAATATATAGGTAAAAAATATATAGGTAAAAAATATATAGGTAAAAAATATATAGGTAAAAAATATATAGGTAAAAAATATATAGGTAAAAAATATATAGGTAAAGAATATATAGATTAAAAAATATATAGATTAAATATATAGGTAAAAAAATATATAGGTAAAAAATATATAGGTAAAAAAATATATAGGTAAAAAAATATATAGGTAAAAAATATATAGGTAAAAAATATATAGGTAAAAAAATATATAGGTAAAAAAATATATAGGTAAAAAAATATATAGGTAAAAAAATATATAGGTAAAAAAATATATAGGTAAAAAAATATATAGGTAAAAAAATATATAGGTAAAAAATATATAGGTAAAAAATATATAGGTAAAAAAATATATAGGTAAAAAAATATATAGGTAAAAAAATATATAGGTAAAAAAATATATAGGTAAAGAATATATAGGTAAAAAATATATAGGTAAAGAATATATAGATTAAAAAATATATAGGTAAAAAGGCTTTAGGGAAACAAACGTTGATTAACTCATCTTTAGTATAAGAATAAATGTTAAACATTGGTAGCAGACAGTTAATAGAAACGAACACGAGAGCAAATATAAATGAAGTGAACATTTTTTTTTTTAGATACGTCCATGCACATCTGTCAACTTATCTGCACGTTTAAATTTGAAATAATAATCTCATCACTAAATGCGTAGATTGACTGAAATCAGTGAAAAAGTGAAATTAGTTCATAGATGAATCTCTGTCCATTTGGTCAGTTTGTTACGCTTACATTTGAAATACCATTTTGTCATTTGGTCCATCCCTCGGACCGTTATGCTCAAGTTTGAAATCGCAGTTTTATTGCTAATGGGAGTTTTATTTTTTTCATTTTTTTTTTATTCTCAGAAGTTTACACTCACACCCATCTGTCTACAAAAGAAGATATGTGGAAAATTCTAAAGAAAAAAAATGTACCTTAAAACCACACAGACATACAACAAATCCACACTAAAAAAAAATTTTTTTTTTAAATTTAAAAAATGGTTGAAACTAGATTTAAAATAACAAAAGCAAAAACAAAAGCAAAAACAAAAACAAAAAAACATACAACTTTTTAAAAAGACATGTTGAAACCAAAAAGATTGAATTCTAACCGAATTTCGCATTTCGACTAGCTGAAGAAGGATAAACGCTCATCCAAAAATTATCAGCCCCAAAAGGGAAAAAATATTTAAAAAAAAAAAAAAAAAAAAAAATGCTTCTTAAATGTCTGACTACGAGCTATAGAGACGAATAGACAAGGCGGTAAGTTGCACTATAATCCGTCCGATTGTTTTGATAGTGCAAATGCGACAGTTAGGAGTGGATGGAGTTAGTTCAGGGAACTTCTGCCATGACTAACCAGCAGAGCTTTACCACTGTCGATCAACGGAAAAGTCTATCAGGCATGCGTACGCAGTGTGATTATGTATGGTAGTCAAACCTGGCCAGTGAGGGTTGAGGAAATGCGTTGCATGGAAATGGTTTGGTTTATGGCATATCAACAATATATGGGTTATTTAATGCCGAATAAAGTTGTCAAATATAATTCTATAGGTAGGATAATTATTTATATTCTCAGAATACACTGCTCTCAGAATACATTACTGGTAGAAGGAAATTTCACAGTGACAGTGAGAACATTACTCTTTGAAAATGGTAATCTTCCTCTCGGCCACTGCCTTCTAGTATCTATTTGAGGAGAAAAATAAAAAGAAGAAATAAGGTTTTGATTTTTTGAAGAATCAGATTGAATAATACAGTTGGGGATGACGTGACCAGCCAATTGATTGGATCGGGCCTCTCCGACCTCCCGTCTAGCTGAAGTAAGTGCCGGAGTGGAAGAATGTCCCAGCTACCAGGATCCCATTCGAAGGCATCACGGGTCACGATCCATGGTATACAGGTGGCCCCGTTTTATTTTTTATTTTTTTACCCTTCTGCATGAGGGCACAGTTGACAAATTCGTTGCTCCGTCGACAGGGCAGCATTGTATGGAGAGAAATGATACGATGGATGTGTAATGTAAGTGTTAAAGACAGGCTTAGTTCTGATGACCTCAGAGGAAGATTAAATCTGGACAGTATAAGAAGATGTGTGTAGAACGATGGTTAGGGTTAGGGTCACATTGAAGAACGGATGAGTTTTTGGGTTAGTAGATGTAGAACAGTTGAGGGAGCTGGTTCAGTTCACAGGGGAAGGCCAATGAAAGCATGGGAGGAAAATGGACTTAAGAGAAAGAGAGATAAATAAAGACCTGGTCAGAGATAAGTTAGTTTGGAAGTCAATTTCTTAAAGCCATCGAATGCATGCTAGCATGTAAAACAGAATATGATGGTGATGGTTAAACAGAATATGATGGTGATGGTTAAACAGAATATGATGGTGATGGTCAAACAGAATATGATGGTGATGGTCAAACAGAATATGATGGTGATGGTCAAACAGAATATGATGGTGATGGTCAAACAGAATATGATGGTGATGGTTAAACAGAATATGATGGTGATGGTTAAACAGAATATGATGGTGATGGTTAAACAGAATATGATGGTGATGGTTAAACAGAATATGATGGTGATGGTTAAACAGAATATGATGGTGATGGTTAAACAGAATATGATGGTGATGGTCAAACAGAATATGATGGTGATGGTCAAACAGAATATGATGGTGATGGTCAAACAGAATATGATGGTGATGGTCAAACAGAATATGATGGTGATGGTCAAACAGAATATGATGGTTAAACAGAATATGATGGTTAAACAGAATATGATGGTGATGGTTAAACAGAATATGATGGTGATGGTTAAACAGAATATGATGGTGATGGTTAAACAGAGTATGATGGTGATGGTTAAACAGAGTATGATGGTGATGGTTAAACAGAGTATGATGGTGATGGTTAAACAGAATATGATGGTGATGGTAAAACAGAATATGATGGTGATGGTCAAACAGAATATGATGGTGATGGTCAAACAGAATATGATGGTGATGGTCAAACAGAATATGATGGTGATGGTTAAACAGAATATGATGGTGATGGTCAAACAGAATATGATGGTGATGGTCAAACAGAATATGATGGTGATGGTCAAACAGAATGTGATGGTTAAACAGAATATGATGGTGATGGTCAAACAGAATATGATGGTGATGGTCAAACAGAATATGATGGTGATGGTCAAACAGAATATGATGGTGATGGTCAAACAGAATATGATGGTGATGGTCAAACAGAATATGATGGTGATGGTCAAACAGAATATGATGGTGATGGTCAAACAGAATATGATGGTGATGGTCAAACAGAATATGATGGTGATGGTTTTAGTTTTATTTATCAAGGGTTTATATTCACACACACACACACACACACACACACACACACACATATATATATGAATAAATAAATGTATATTTTAAAACATATTTGATGCCCCCAAGCAATGTCAAGGAGGTCAGCTAGTAGAATAATGGCAAGAGAAATGACCTTGTAACAAACATTACACCCAGGGATTTACGAACAAGATATTTCAATAAAGTAGACTTTTTTTTTTTACAATGTCCCTTGAATCTTTTTAGAAAATCAATTGATGACAAAAAAAATATACATTGAATTATTTTATTTTTCAAATCAAACTAAGAAAAACAAAAAGGGATTCAAATATTTGTCGACTTAAAATAAATAAAAAAAAAAACTATAGAAAACATATTTGAAAATTGAGAAACCAGTTAACAGATGCGAGAAATTTATTAATCATTTTTTTTTATATATATATATTTCATAAATCCGAATTTTCGGTTTAACAAACCTTAATCATGGAAACAGACAGTGTGTGTGTGTGTGTGTATGTATGTATATATATATATATATATATATATTGATATTTCATGGTGAAAGTCAACGGCACCACCGAAGACTGACGATTCTCAACAATGTTATTTAAGTGTTTGTATATATGTCCGGTGCAAGCAGTGAATACTGTGTTTCCATGATTAAGGTTTGTCAAACCGAAAATTCTGATTTAGAAAATATATAAATAAAAGAAAAAATTAATAAATTTCATTTATTGATATAAATTCACACGTCTGTTAACTGGTTTCTCAATTTTTAAATATATCTCTTAACAACGCTTTCAATGCTGTAGTAACACTGATATAATAAAAAACATATTTGAATGAAAACGGGGACCTCAATTGGAAATAAAATGAGGAAATAAATCTTAATAGAACAATTGCATAATGAAAATGTTAAGAGCATATATATGGGAGGGGGGGTCCATGAACCACAATTAAGAATTGTTCAATTTGTAGACCCCAAGGAATTTACTATTAGTATTTGTTAGAGTACATTACCAAATTGGAAGACGGAAGTGTGTCACTACATCTTCGGTAATTTCTGAGTTTTAGCCGGATACACAGACAGAAATACGATATAGCTTTTTATATAATAGATATTCGTTTTATGGCCATGAAAATGCCATTTCAAACTTGAGTATGACAGGCCGACAAAAATACCATTTCAAACTGAAATATAGCAGACTGACAAGGAAAATTGCTTAGATGTGATGACGCATCAAAAAAAAAAACAAAAAAACTAGAAATCCTACTTAGAATTATTCTATAGAGGAAAAATAGATTGAACCATGCTACCATTTTTTCTCCCTTGGAGAAAAAGAAATGCATAACATCTAATGGTTTTCAGTTGACTGGAGGCTTTTTGTATCATTTTTAGTTGATTGAGAAAAGGTGGAGTATCTCGAAAGCACTTAAAATTCGTCTTGCATTTGATTTTCTTTACAACTTGTCTTGCTACACACACACACACACACTCTTTCTCTCCCCTTATCATTGTCCTTTTTTCTTTTCTTCATAGTCTTAGATATTAATTTTCTCACAGAGCCGCATGTCAGTAACCAATTGATGAAGGGTAAGCGTGAAGGAAAATATCAACTTGCGAGAAATGACATTAGCCCCTGCCAGCTGGTCGCGTAAAAAGGTTTCTGAGCATTTCAATATGTCTGAATATATTGTGAGAGAAGCAAGACGCCTCATTGTCACACAAGGAATTATGGCACTTCATGAACAAAAAAGAGCACGGCAGAACTCTCTACGATAAAGTTATACGATCAGTGAACTTATTCTAAGAGGAGGAGGAGTTTTCGCAGATGATGTCAGGAGGAAAGGACTGTTAGGGTTAGGGTTAGTGTTAGAGTTAGTCTTGGGAATAAAATCCACAAATAGAAACATTTATTACTATGTAACTTGAAAGAAACATTTATTACTATGTAACTTGAAAGAAACATTTATTACTATGTAACTTGAAAGAAACATTTATTACTATGTAACTTGAAAGAAACATTTATTACTATGTAACTTGAAAGAAACATTTATTACTATGTAACTTGAAAGAAACATTTATTACTATGTAACTTGAAAGAAACATTTATTACTATGTAACTTGAAAGAACTATGCATAGCCTATAGAGAAAAACACCGAGATCACAAAATAGGTTTGTCCAAATTCTGTGAGCTCAGACCTAAATGGTGTATTGCAGTGTCTTCTTTAGGGTCACATTCAGTTGGTGTCTGTACACATCACCAAAACACAAAATTGATGACTGATGCATCTTGTTTGGTTATAAATAAACATTTGAGAATAAGAACTTAGACTTGGTCTAATTTAAATTGGCTTAGAAAGTAATGTTCTAGTAGTCCAATGATTCTGATATTGCACATTTCTCTTAGTTTTTTAAGTGAAGATGAATTGCTGTCAAGCCTGGATGATTTGGCATGGAACTGCCCATATGGTTTCTTGTTGGTCAGAGCTAAATAATATTCACTGCTGATTGCTTCTTTGTGGCTTGCAGTTAGAACATGATTTTGATAAAAACGATTCAAACTATTTTATTCGTCTTGACGATATGAATATCCATTTTCCTAAACCAGGAGTTGCTTCTAACTGCACCATTCCTAGAAAGAGACCTGAGCAGCCCTATCTATCTGGGCTTTACATTATGTTTCCTCACTACGACTGTCAATCATACCTAAGTACCTTTATGCATTTGGTAAACCATATCTACACTTAATTTAAATAGCATATTACTGCTAAACAAATATTTAGAAATTGGTACAGTAATGATTTTGGAATCATAATTAAGATAAAAATGATTAAATAGCCGCCATCAAAATGAGACATAATTATAACTTTCATTCTAGATGATAACAAAATATTTCCGGCCAGCATCTTGCATTACATAGATGAAGTCTCGTTTGGTTGATAGACCGTAACTTGTTGCTCAATGGATAGTGACGTCTGTTTCTTTTTTATTTCCTGTCGCTGACAACACAAAATCATTGAGGTTTAACAATGCTTCCGAGGGTTTTATTTTTCTTCTCCAGTATATGATATACATGCATAATATTCAAAACCCATTTCCAACAGGAAGGCGGGGGGGGGGGGGGGCACAGTTGTGAAAAGCACGACCATTCTCTCATGAGAAAAAAAAAAGATAAAGATTTGATCAGCTTATCCACTGTCATTAACAACTTCCTGTCCGACACAACATCCTGATATGTAGCCTTAATTCTAAACTTTTTCAATTCTAATGGAAGTTTCCACTATTCTAACCTTATGTGGATAATACCGTTTTAAAGATTATTTTCACCCACCCACATATAATTTTTCGGCGGAATCCTTCAAATCTGTTCTCAGCAATTCAAAGCTAACCAAATGGCCCTGAGAAAATTAATTTTCGCAACTTCAACAAACGATGTAAAAGTATTGTCGCAATTCGAATGGGCATCGACTAAGAATTGAGCGACTTCTGTAACAAAATCACCAGCTGTTGTAAATCAAATGCGGAAACACAAACTGCTTCAGTTCGTAACGGAATCGCTAACCATCATAAATCAAACGATAGACCAGCTGAGACATAAGCACTTCATAAAATAAAAGTACCCACCTGTCGCACTCAACAAATAATCAAGCCTAATCCCAGCTCGATTAGTTCTCGTATTCGCGTCACAAAGCAAACGGTTGAACGCACAATCATTTGTTCTGCATTATGGAGCTCAGTATTTTGCATGTGCGCCGAAAATGAGTCGGCAAAGTGCTAACTCGGGTTTCATGCATGTTACTGCTTCTTGGGTCATCGATCAAGTCATTGTGAAACATTCACAAAGTTTGTGCACCATGATACTTGTTCAGTCATTGCGCCAATCCCAGAAGAGCCTTGATTGTAATATGAGGCCTTCCAGCCCGTCGCTTGACCCCTGGAGAACACAGAGGCACTTTACAGTCAAATAATAATGGATTATGCTCCGATGAATTGGCTACTCTGGTGCCCCCTCGACGTAAATTCACTAGATCAACTCGACAATCAACTAAATCCCATCCATTCACTGTGGAAGTCCCCAGATGTCGGAGAGCTTTCTACTCAAATAGCTTCTTTCCTCATGCTGCTGGCCTCTGGAACTCCTTCCCTGCCCCCTGTTTCCCCAGAAATTTAAAACTAATGTAAACAGATATCTCGCTGCGCAGATCCCAATTTAGGTTACCCCCGCCCCCCCCCCCCCCCCCCCCCAAAAAAAAATCTTCTCCCTTTTTTCTAAGTAACACCTTACGTCTACAGTGGCGGCCTGCCTGGTTTGGGGTGAACTATGTTAAAAAAAAAAAAAAAATTTTAATCAAAATTTTGTGGAACTTAGGGTTAGGGTTTGGGGTTAGTGTTAGGGTTAGGAACTTGTTTAACCTCAAACAAAAACTAAATTGGAAAGTTCGAAAATATTAAAGATGTTTTGAGATGAGGATTGATAATTTGTATTATTCGGAGGTTACATCAGCCGAAACGTGAGAATAACACTCAAGATGAGAACAGTAATTCGAATAATCCAAATTAAACACGTTGCAAATTGCCAGTGTTGATATTCCTGCATTTCCAGTTAATTTTCATTGTATCTTTGAATCTTCTTCAAATTTCAATACTATATTTTTAATAGTAACTGTAAAATAGATCTTGTAGATGCTCTGATGTCAGTCATCTGTGATAAATTGGTTTCACAGCAGGTTTCGGGTTTTAAATCATCAGACCTGCTTCACCAGTAACCCACCCAAGCATTTCTTACAAGAAAAACGCTTCCTCTTTTGCAGTACTGCTAGTTTCACATTACTAACAACACTATGTTGACAGTTCATCGAAGACAATCGGGACTAACCAGAAGATACTTTATAGAGTAACACATCAGACTATTAAACCGATTGTTTGGAGCCGTGACAGATGCTATCATGCCAAGCCAGGATGGCTCTACACGATCCAAACTACAGAATTTCCAAACTGAAGTTTCACCACCGGATGCAAATCTATATCATACTACTGAATTCAACAGTCAGTGCTCAACTCTCAGCAATTGAGCTACAAACAAATAAACTGAAAAGAACACTAGAAAGCCGGTTTATAAGAAGGCTGGGATGTTCCTTTCTGCTCAAGTGGGCAAGTCCATTCGCCGAGTTCTGATTGGCTGCTAGTTTATGAGTGGATAATCTACAGTGAAAACTTGCTTGTATCAACTATTGGAGCAATTCGATTCTACACATAATGAAAACTAAGTTAATATAATAAGGTTTACAAATAATAATTAAAAAATTTATTTTAATCTATTAAATCTCAAAGGAATCTATTAAAACGAATAAAGAAACGTCTAAATGATTTATTTAACATGCGTTTCGATAAAAATGAAGGGGGGGGGGATTTCTTATTTGATTGTTTGGTGTTGCATTACTGAAGATAGACCTTTAACGAAACCCTCATCGAAATACTGTTGGATGATAACTTGAGATAGGAGTGATTGGGGTGCGGTGTATGAAAAGTCATCTAAATTTCCAGAAACCTGATCACCATATGACCTACCATGATGGTGATGGAGAGCGTTGTGGTTGGGATTGGGGTTGGTGCCATAACTGCAACAATATCTGACTAAGTACACCAAACATGCATTACAAATCGATGGCGGAATCGTACTCTTATATTGCAAATACCCCCCCCCCCCCCAATGTTACAAGAATTAATGAAAATCAATTGAAGGCGACATGAGTCAATCATTAGTTTCCAAACTTACAGAAAGTCTCTTCTATAAACATTTATTTACGGAAATAAGACTTTTATAGTTACAGTTGGTTTAAATAATCTATAATTTTTCCATCTCTCCTGAACACGAACCAAGTCTAATACTAAACGAGCAGTGATAATACAGATATAGCCTGTAGCAGTAATGATTAGGCCAACATGCAACTCCTTTTGTAACACGATTTTATATGGGATGTGTAGTTTACGTAAAGAGGAAAGTTCCACTTGGATATGTAGAAATTAAGTTGATATGTTAAAAGAAGTGACATTAGAAAACAGGGAGTTGAGTTAGATGTGGCGAAAAAGGCTATAGACGTTCTCTTGGGTTATACCCACAGAACTGATCAGACGTCTTTCAGAGTTCTTCTCCCCCTTCTTACAAAGAAAAAGAGAGACAGACCAACTCTACACACACACAGTTACGATGTGAGACAAGACGCAACTTCACTGACTGACAACATCAACACTGCTGCTATAAACGTGTCTACCCACACAGCTATTTGTTGCAGAGACAAAGATACACATTCTAGCTATGTAACACTTGAAAGTGAAAAGAAATATATCTATATGATGACATAAGTAATTACATTTTGATAAAATAAAAAATAAATTTTCCAAAACATATTTCAGTTTATGTAAAAAAAAAAGAAGTTTTTTTTACTTTGCCGTGCAGTGGTTACCTTGACAACTAGTGTATGGTAAGAAAACAGATTTCTATTAGATTATTTAAAATAGGGAAAATATAGAAAAACAAAATTCATACAGATGGGTTTGAGAGGATTTAGAACAGCAAAACTGAAACCATGGTTACATAAAGTTTACAAGAATATTCAAAGTAAAACAAAAATGGTTTACTATTCTAACAAATATAATCAATTATTGTTTCTGCTGAATTAATTTGTAATTAAAAGAAAAAATACGAACATACATTGAGAGATAAAAGAGGTAGAGAGAGAGAGAGAGAAAGAGAGAGAAAGAGAGAGAGAGAGAAAGAGAGAGAGACAGAGACAGAGAGAGAGAAAGAGGCAGAGACAGAGAGAGAGAAAGAGGCAGAGACAGAGAAAGAGGCAGAGACAGAGAGAGAGAGGCAGAGACAGAGAGAGAGAGGCAGAGACAGAGAGAGAGGCAGAGACAGAGAGAGAGGCAGAGACAGAGAGAGAGGCAGAGACAGAGAGAGAGGCAGAGACAGAGAGAGAGGCAGAGACAGAGAGAGAGGCAGAGACAGAGAGAGAGGCAGAGACAGAGAGAGAGGCAGAGACAGAGAGAGAGGCAGAGACAGAGAAAGAGGCAGAGACAGAGAAAGAGGCAGAGACAGAGAAAGAGGCAGAGACAGAGAAAGAGGCAGAGACAGAGAAAGAGGCAGAGAGAGAGAAAGAGGCAGAGAGAGAGAAAGAGGCAGAGAGAGAGAAAGAGGCAGAGAGAGAGAAAGAGGCAGAGAGAGAGAAAGAGGCAGAGAGAGAGAAAGAGGCAGAGAGAAAGAGGCAGAGAGAGAGAAAGAGGCAGAGAGAGAGAAAGAGACAGAGAGAGAGAAAGAGACAGAGAGAGAGAGAAAGAGGCAGAGAGAGAGAGAAAGAGGCAGAGAGAGAGAGAAAGAGGCAGAGAGAGAAAGAGACAGAGAGAGAAAGAGGCAGAGAGAGAAAGAGAGAGAAAGAGACAGAGAGAGAAAGAGACAGAGAGAGAAAGAGACAGAGAGAGAAAGAGACAGAGAGAGAAAGAGACACAGAGAGAAAGAGACACAGAGAGAAAGAGACACAGAGAGAAAGAGACACAGAGAGAAAGAGACACAGAGAGAGAGAGAGAGAGAGAGAGAGAAAGAGAGGACTCCCTTTTCAAAATAATTATCTTTTAAATAATAAAAAGCGGGTTCTTTCAGTAAATTTTTGAAAATAATTTTTTATGTTTTATTCAGTGAATTTAAAAATTTTATTTTCCACTAAAGCAAATTAATCATTTATTATAAATAAAATAAAATAAAAATAAACATAAATAAATTAAAAAAAAAACAAAAACAAAGTTCGGCTTCGAAAATAAGAATTTTCTTTTTCTTCTGGGTTGTTATTTTCTGGTTCTATCAATCTAAGAGTGAGGACACCACTATATTTTCATAAGGACAATGCTCCAAAGAATGGAACAGCCATTATTCACACTACCTATGTCCCCTTTTCAAAATGACCGCCCCCTGACCAAACTTGTCCCCTAAGAAGATGTTCTTTCAACTCCCATTCATCAAAGGAATAACGTTTATTCATTGAACATTGTCTATTCATCGAATATTTCAGACATTGTTAACAGACATTCATTGAATATTTCACAGACATTGTTAATCGATATTCATCGAATATTTCATGATTGCTGGCACGATCAATGTCATTTCTATTCTAACGTTACTCCTCTGATGATTGTTAATCGAAAGAATATTATCTCAGGAGACAATTTACTAAAAATGAACCAGATTTTATTTGCTAGAAAACGAAAGGAGGGACATCTTAAGACAGGTAATGTAAAAAATACAAGATTCAATTTGTTATTTTTCATTTAAAAAAAAAAAAACTAAAACAAAACCCCCCTAAAAATGCAATTATTTTTCATTTATTGCTTATACTTTTTAGAAATTTTGAAGCAACTCCAGTTCCTTCTTGGATATTTTTTAACAAAATTTATTTTTGAGCGTGATTGAAGAATAAATAAAAATGTACGATCCTCTACAGGGATTGAACTCACAGCCTTCAGATGATGAGACTTGTAAGTTTTAAACCCTCTCCCCAATTCGATCTCCACTGTTATATTATGTTCTGTAGCGATTGAACGAATGGAAATACCCTGTATCTAATGGCTATTATTAGTAGTCAACAGAAAACGATTATCTTAGGAGACGATTTACTAGCAATGAACCTTCCGCTTTTATTGGCTATTTTTAAATGGTGTTACCCTTATCATCTATTGAAACTTAATTTCCTTTTAAAAAGTTTCTTCATTAAATGGCTTTTTCTCTCCATTATTAGACAAAACGATTTTGTGGCCATCCACTTAGTTTCACCATCATTGCGACTATATTTCCACACACCACGAACGCGCGCTGACAGTCGTCGTTTCGTTTTGTGAAGCACATCGTTTTAATGGGGCAATTTCAATATACTTAAAAATTAACTTCTGCCGTTTATTAGGTACTAGCAGGGATATCCGGCGTTGCCCGGGCAAAAGTGTAACCTATTTCTATTAAAACTTCTATCTCACAACCCCTCTCTATCTGTCTATCTATCTTACTCCTACCATTTTCTCCTCTCTCTTCCCAACCCCCTCTTTCTCCTCCCCCTCTCTGGACATACACACACATACTCTCCTTTATATCAATTCCTCGAAGAATGCGTTGGCATTTTCTTTCCAAAATAGTACATACGCTCATCGTTTTAATGAGACAATTCCAATATTCCAAAGAAACAGTTGTTTGCACAGGAGCAGAAGTCCATCCGTCGGCAAGAAAATAACTATTTTTGTAACCATCTGCGGACACACACGCACAACCTGTATCCAATCATTATTATGAGTTGAAAGAAGATTAACTAATCAGATAATTTACTAAAATGAACTTTCCGCTTTTATTAACTTTTTTTTTTTTAACCCAACAACATTTATTTTGATAAAAAAAAAGGTAAACTTTTCCTCAGGATAACATTTCAGAAATTGTAACCATGGTAACACTGAAAATGCCAGTTTCATGTTTGTAAAACTGAACAAAATTCCATCGGCAAATATTTGCACAGATCTGCAAACAATCGCAACTCAAATGACCTTTCAGAAAGGTCCATGTTGGGTTTGCTTTGGGGAGACAACCAATCACTTAAAAAAATAAGCAATAATTTAACTGTTTTCTTTGTTTAGTCTCCATTAGAAAGAAAATGGAAAGCCAATCAGAACATGCAAGCGCGCATCTCTTATAGATTTTGACATTCTACAAGATGGTTTTAGCCAAAACGGTAAAGAGAAGAATGAGAACATGAGACCATCAAAATAATTTATACAAGTTCGGAATATGGAACATGGTTTTAATATCTCTCCTCACAATGAGCACATTGGCAAAAAAGACTTCAAAAACTAAATATATCGTGCAATTAAATTTTCTTCTTGTTATGAAATAATAGATTCGGGGGAGAAATAACCAAATCATTAGACAACGTAAATGGTAAAAGAACAAAGTTTCAAGGACATTATTATTTTTTTTTGGGGGGGGGGGGGGCTATCTGATGAAATATTTACGAGAATTCAATCTGTATATTCCTATTATATATTCTGAAAGATTGTAGGTATATATATATATATATATATATACACACGGCACAATCACGTTGACACACCGGTTCCCGTTAGATCACCGGAGTTAAGCGACGTCGAGCCTGACCAGTACTAAATGGGTGACCATTTGGGACTATTAGGTGCTGTATGTGCTCTCTACTTATCTCGGCATTGTTTCCAGCCGTCTTAAACTGCTTACCATTGGAATCAAGCAGTGCCGACCGAGGAGAGGTATTGTTGAGATTGCGCAACCCTTGCTTCACAATTACATGCGGGGGGCACTCATACATCGAAATCGACGGGAGAGTCCATCATATATATATATATATTTTTTTTAACATAGTTCACCCCAAACAAGGCAGGCTGCCACTGTAGACGTAAGGGGCTACTGAGAAAAAGAAAAGGGGAGAAGGTAGGGGGCGGTCAACCTAGATTGGGATCTGCGCAGCGAGGTGTCTGTTTACATTAGTTTTAAATTTCTGCATGTCTGTACTGTTGGGAAAACAGGGGGCAGGGAGGGAGTTCCAGAGGCCAGCAGTACGAGGAAAGAAGCTATTTGAGTAGAAGGCTCTCCTCCACAGTGAATGAATGAGATTTAGTTGATTGTCGAGTTAGTCTAGTGAATTTATGTCGAGGGGGCACCAGAGTAGCCAATTCATTTCATATATATTGAAAAAGGGGTTCACACATCTTTTGGAAAACGTTTTTGAATTGTATTATAGAATTTTGAGAAAACCAAGAAACGTTCTTTTTTTGTTTTTGTTTTGTTTTATTTATTAAATGAAATGTTTCATTTGATATATATAAAAAAAAATAACGTTTCTTGGTTTTCTCAAGATTCTAGAATATATAACTCTATGTTTGTGTGTATGTGTGTGTGTTCCCAATAGAAAGAAAAGTTAGAGAATCTACATAAAATCTAAAAGTGTATTTTTATGCAAAATTCACCGAAAAAGATAATCTCAAAGTATTCCTGAATCTCGAAGTGCACTCCTAAGGGGCTATGGAGCAAATTTGGGGAATATTTATTAACTGACCTTTAATAATCATTGTTAAACTTTCATAAAAAAACAGAGGTATCTGAATTTTCACGAAGGGCTCCCAACCCCTTCTTCGACACCTTTGCATAAACCTAAATACAACCCACATTATCTACCTTTGTATCTAGCAGCCGTGTTCTAAACTTCATAATTTAATTAGTTTAGGAATGAATCCTTTATATACAAATATATAAAATATACACACATACCTAACTTTATATTTATAGAGATATGCTTACAAACAAAGAGACAACATAAATATGTGCTAATAATACTACAAAATGGTTGTTTTATTTTATGGCATATCAACCTTTTCGTGCATCTGATGCTGAATCAAGTGATTTGAGTATAGTTTTCTGTTTTGAGTTTTTAATTCATAGCATACATTCATTTCACTTTAGCAATTCACTGATACGAGTTTGTGTTAATGTTAGACAGCAGTTAATGTCCAGGTCTTTAGATCTATCTGTCTAAACTCACTGTTTTTACGAAGGACATTATTCTATTATATTATTTAAAAAAAAAAATTAAAAAAAAAAGTTTCTTTGTGTTGCTGGATTTCTCTTATCAGGGTCAGATCGATACATTCAGTGAGAATATCATGTATCACATCTAAACATGTATCATGTATCACATCTAAACATGTATCATGTATCACATCTAAACATGTATCATGTATCACATCTAAACATGTATCATGTATCACATGTAAACGTAGGTTGTTATTCTCTCTTAAGTAGGAATGTTATCCTTCTACGACCAATACGAAGTCTGGATAATACCAATTCTTTTTTTCGTTTTTTCCTTAATATTTGATTCCATTCTTCCAATGCAGGTTTAATTTCAAGTAATTTATTATTTTTATTGTTGTTTCAGCAATATTGTCTCAGACATGTTTATTTTCATTTAAACGCCTAGTACGTGGGATTTTTTGTTTCCACGAGTTATATTTAGGCTAGATTAGGCCGATTTATCATTTTGGTCGTTTCCACTCATTCCCGTGTGACTTGGAACGCACCATGTCTGTATATCATTATCATGGAACAACTTTTCTAATTTGCATAGTTTTATTATCAAATTTCTTCCTTTCCGATGATGCCAATACTGGTAGCGAATCAGAAAGGATAATAATCTTATTATTCATTGATTTTCAGATGACGTCGAGTGTCATGTTGATAGCGCTGAATATAGGAGCGGTGTCGTTTGGCCGATGCTTTTTGAATATTCTCCCTTTATACATTGCAGCACATCCTGTTATTTCCATCCAGTCTAGATCCATCCGTGAACATGTAAGGGCATATAGGAGAACATCTCTCATTAACTTTCTCTTATTCCTCTCAGAAAACTAGTCGGTGGTTTTTAGTTGTGTGGAATTTGCAGAGGGTTAAATTTATGTTTGTGGTCCTTATGGTCCAAAGTCGAATATCTGGTCAAATTGTCTTCTGGATTTTTTTTGTTAAATCCACATCCGTTTCTCCAATGATAGTTTCCATCCGAAGATCAAAGGGCTTTATAGGTTTTTCCCCACCTCTTTTGGAATAACTTTCTGTATTTCGGATAAAAAAGAATTATTTTATGCAGTCATGGCTTGAGTTTGACACAGAACTGGACGGACAGTTTCTGGCTTCTTATATTTGCAGGGGCTTCATTAGCCTCTGCATATAGGCCCACAATCAGATGTTCTCAAGCCTCCATAATACATCAGGTCAAGTATTTTTACTGAAGTATTTCTCACTGATCGATATACAAGATTATCGTAGTCGCGTTTTGATCTAATTAGTGATCCATACAATACCAAGGGAGGGCCTGTGGACGAGTGGTTATAGCACTTGTCTTTGAGCTGGACGACCCGGGTTCGATCCCACTCACGGCATGCAAATTTTCGGGTCTAAAAACTCCCTCTGTCCACCCAGCAGTAAATGGGTACCTGACTAAAACTCAGGGAAGGTTCAAGGCAGCGGAAGGAGAGGGATGGGCTCCGCCTTCCATATGCTGTGCCCTAGACACGGTGATTCTTAACAAATCCAAAAGAGTGTTCTGATCTGCTCCCCTCTGTTTGGGTTAACACCCGCACGAGTTGCAATCTTGTATTACAGTTTGGAGGTATTTCAAAAAA
The DNA here is from genome assembly GCA_963556195.1 of Sepiola atlantica. Classification (NCBI taxonomy): domain Eukaryota; kingdom Metazoa; phylum Mollusca; class Cephalopoda; order Sepiida; family Sepiolidae; genus Sepiola; species Sepiola atlantica. The sequence continues at coordinate 9,006,658 of OY744523.1, forward strand.
GGGAATAAATGTTAGGTTTTTGGTTGTCAAATATCATCCCGAGAAACTGGTATTCTACGGCTGAGATCTCTGAGCATTCAATTTTCATGCTTGGGTTATTGTGCAGTTTTTCCTAATGGGGGGGGGGGGAGACACATTTAGATTTTGTTTTAGAGAACCTGAATCCATTTACTGTTGCCAATCTGTTGCTTTTCTTCACGCATTGTTGCAGTTTTTGCACAATTGTGTGCACATATTTTAATCTGTAACATATGCAGTTATCTCCGTATCGAGATCGATCAATTGCAGGAAAGAAAAAAAAGATTTCTGATCTTAAATGCTTTCAGTTTTGTTCAATGTCTTCGTCTGGGCAAAGTATCTTTGTCAGTAAAAAGCAAATAACTATTGCATATTTCATAAATGTACAATTACACCAGTCGATAATGATATTCAAATAGTATCGACTTTGATAGCAAGTTCTCACATGTCACCAACATTGACATAAATAAATATTGACTTTTGTGCTATTTTTTGTGTGTGCATTGGCAGATAATTTTAACGTTTTCGTATTATTAGCAAAGTGAAACTCTTTCTTGCAGTCTACGTCTTTTAGATTTACGTGTGCCCCCCCCCTCTTCCAAATGCCACCCATGGAATCGTTAAAATAAAAATGCACAATCCTTTCTGCAATCTAAACAGATTCACTCATGAATGTCCAGCAATCTTTGTTTTAGCGGCGTTCAATGATGAACTCACCTGGATACAACGGACAAAATTGTCAATACCTCCGACGTCACACTTCTCTTTCGGTATTGTCCTGATTTGGGCTGTGACGGCTCTCTAGTTCAGGAATAGTTTGAGGATTGTTTTGATAGGCATTATCTTTGCGGTAACCTTACAGATAAAAATAGGGAGAGCAGTGAAATGCACTCAGGACGATGCTTCCTACTGATGAGACGATCACCAAAGTGTCCACGCATATAATTGAACTGCAATAAACCGACATGCATCGACCGAAGTTTATTTATACCAAATATGGTTAAATTGCAGAAAGGATTGTGAATTTTATTAACGATTCCATGGATGGCATTTTATTTTTATTTTCTGTGTTGAGGGGGGGGGGGGAATCACCCTGTACATTATAAATAGTTAAGTATTTAGTTTAAAGTTACTTCATAATTAAATAATTTAAAAACAATCATCAAGTGTAAAGAATTCTATTTAGTCACAATTGAATTTACAAATTGCATCTGGAGAGAACTTGAAGGCCTACTAGACATTGTCCTCAGGTATCTAAGGTCTCTCTGTGCAGGGGTTTGTCAGGACAACATGACATGAGAATACTTTCTCCTACAAGTAAATAACATAGTATTCAAAGCCCAAATAAGATCCTTTCTGTATAGCTAACCCACACTAGCTTATACGAGGAATGGTGCACCTTCTCCAAGTGATGTTGCCTCTAGTAAAAGCACTAAGCTGGATACTCCACCAGACTAGATGAATTCTTGTCCTGGAATCCGGTAAGAACAAGAGACCACAAGAAAGATATATTATGACATAGTGAACTGGTCAACTGGGGAGAGGAAAATTGATGTTCTTAACTTCTTTACTCGCTCGGCGTTTGGGAGGTAGAGGAGAACATTAATGGAACACTCGAATGTCTATGTTTCTCATATGGAGATCAAGTGTTAGCCCCAGGAAGGGGCCCCTTGATTTCTGAGAACTTTTACTGAAGTAAAATGAATCCATCAAAAAACAAAGTTTGAACTTTCCATTTTCAGTAGAGATTCCTCATTTCTGTTTAAAATCAAAATGAAAAGTGGAAAGCAGGAGATGGCAGTTTTTGCAAGAGTTGAGATTTAGATGATTCTGATTTAACACCTCATGTCTGAGGATCAAGGTGTAGTATCTGTTCTGTCCTTGGTCGGAAGAGGAAAAATCCTTCTCGCCTGGCACAATTTTTATTGGTCCCATTCAGAGTTCCCCATTTTGGGGAGCTGAATACCCCCACATAAACCACCGACCTTGTGTCTAACTTCGCCCTTGTGGGGAGGCAAGTGAATAGGGACATCTTATCTTCGAGATAGAGTAGTTGGAAATTCTTGCAGGAATTGTAGGGTTTTTTTTTTTAAACCGACTCTGACCCCCCCCCCCCTATTGACAAACCATCTGTTTTTCAAACGTGTTTTGCTGTTTTTGATTTCATGATTATCGAATTAATAGTTTGATCAACGAGATTCATATCGTTGCTTAAAAACTGATTAGAGAAAAGAAAAAAACATTCAATGAGTAAATGTTTGGTAGACGTTTATTTAACAGCAAAGGTGTGAGTGTTTGTGTCATCAGAGTTGACACATTTTAAACCAACTCTGAAGTCTATTTTTTTCTTTTCAACCGCCTATGATTACATAAAATATATCATCTTCGTTTTTCTTAATTGATTAACATTTTTAAAAGAAAACTTTAATAGGAAGATGGGCATTACATAACAGAGGTTGCTTTGGTATGATTGACAAGATTTGACTTCCAGAATCAGTTATGGTCCCATATACTAAGGTCTGTGTTTGATTGGTTGAGTAAGTCATGTGACGGGATAGAAAGGATTTGAAGTGATGTAATAAATATAAGGAAGAAAAGAAACTAATACCAAATGGCTGTCCCCCAAAATGCTACACATGCAATCCAACCATATTTGATACAAATAAACTATAATCTATGCCTGACTTGTCCACCAAGTTTCAATCATGAATGTCCAACAGTCTTTGTTTTATCACCATGTAACACTTTGGTGGTTATCTCATCAATAGAAGATGTGATCCTGAACGTGATTCACATTCACTGGACTATACACGCCCACATATTTTTTATTTGTGGGATTATCTCAAAAGATGTATAATTTTGGTTATCCGGACCACAATTCTCATCTTGAGTGTTATCATCACAACGTTTCGACCGCTGTAACCTTCAGCCTTCTTCAGGTGTATATCTTTGAACTCGGGAATATTTCTGTCGAACTCGGGAATCTGGATGGAATTTCGAACGGAACCCTTTATTTAATCCACAGGTGTAGCATGCTCTCGTTCCATCTACCATGACTGGGAAGAAGTCTTCAGTAATTCGCAATTCTTTGTGACAGTCATCTGAAGGTCGAAGGTTCAATCCTCGGTGTAGCATGCTCTTCAGTAATTCGCAATTCTTTGTATCGCCCGCACCAAGGATTGAACCTTCAATCTCCAGATGACTATCACTTAGAACTGAATTTAACTTAGTACTATATCCACTGCACACCGGGTCGTTGCAGACAAAGATAACTTCAATCAAAGAAATCCTCAGAGCATTCCTACACTGAAGAGAGCCATCCCAGCCCAAATCGGGGCAGTGTCGAGAGAGAGAGAGAGAGAGAGAGAGAGAGAGAGAGAGAGAGAGAGAGAGAGAGAGAGAGATGTCAGAGCTACTGACAATTTTGAATGTCATATTCAGGTATGCTTATCATTATCAGAAAGGATTATAAACTTCGTCAACGATTCCATAGGTAACAGTTTTAGAGGGAAGAGGGAGGGGTCACCCTGTACTAGTGGATTTGCGCAGAGAAAAGAATTTTTATTCCGTTCAAACAAACGCTAAAACATGAAGAGACGAAAATGTAAAACGAAAAAAAAAAGTTAATGGAAGCAAAGAAAAATTGATTATGTGTTGCAACTTTTAACGAATATCTACAAGAAGTAACGATGCGAAGTTGGTTCGCGAGGTAAATAGGAAATAGTATCGATATTGAACAAATTGTCCGTCACAATGAGCAAGTATGCAATCGACATATCGTAGAATAGTACTAATAGAAGAAAGAAAATCTTTCAAATGTCCTCACGCATAGATATATTAGAAAGTTGTTTTTGTTCTTTCCGCCATGATGTTCGTGTGTCTGTCAACAGTTCAAATGACAAGATATCAATAGCAAGAATGACTAACAGATGCAGAACGGAAGATGAGAGCAGGTTTCATCCACCTTGGCACCACATCCCCTCACCCTCACCACTTCAATGCATTAGTAATTACTAATTACATTCATCTCATATCGAAAGAGATGATGGAGGTGCGGGACGGAAGGGGATAAGTAATGCTGGCAGCCGACAAAGGCGGCGAGCAATATTTGACTGCAACTGCCTGAAGCATCTGTTGGTATCTTCTTCTAAAACGACTGATGCATAGTATTAAAAAGAAACTTGAAAAAGCGTCAGCCCTCCATCAGGAAGATGAATCCAAAAATTATCGGAAAACCTGCATGGATCATGCATTGCATAAAAACGACCCACTTTCTCTACTAAGTAAGTGATGACTGTTTCGGGGCACGATGCATGTCACATGACAGAGACCTAGCTGTTCAAGTATTATATGGGAGTTTTCCTTCTTCTAGATGGGTTTCCCTATCATGGTTTGATCGTCTAGTTTATCGTATAAGGTGAAGCCTTGGAATCATTAATAAAATCTGCAATCCTTTCTGCAATCCGATCATATTTGGTACAAATTCTTAAATTTTTATTTTTTTAAACTTAATTTTCCATTGCTGGTACTAATAATAAAATGATAAATATCTATTGATTTTAAACTCCCAGTAAAAATAAAATAAGGAATTTAGGTAAAAATGCCACCGGAAAACAAGAAATAAATCTTTAGTTGTCTCATTATTTTCAATCAATTACGGGGAAATCATTTGAGAAAAAAATAATTAGAAATATTCACTCATGTAATTTAACCCCCCCCCCCCCCCCAAGTATATGTTACTGTTGCAGAAATATACACACACATTATACGGGTTTTTATGGTAATCCGAAAATAAAATAAAAAGAACAACTCTATAACTAGATATTTAGAAATGTTTAAAAGAATCTGAATCAGTAATTGTATCGGAATCAGGAATTTAGAACAGATTCGGTAATTGTATCAGAATCGGGGGGGAAAAATATTGGAATCGTCCCATCACTAGTTGCAAGTTGAATATTTATTGAGTTCAACAATTCACATGGATGAAAATTTTTCCAGGTTGTTCTTCCAGCTACAAAATAGGAATTCTGTCTGACCACAAATTGCATTTCATTACAAAATGCCTTGCAGCAATAGCAGAATAGAATAATCATTGTAGAAAATTGCTTTTGATCAACCCCCCCCCCAAAAGAATGAGAACTTTTAAGGGTTGAAGAATACAGTTCATGCCACCGCGATTCGCACGTATACTAAAGGAAATATACAAATCATCATTGACAGATAAAATGCAAAAATTAATCTACAATTTTACAGACAAGCCCAATTTTTTTGGGGGGGGACGGCAAGATTACTCAAAATAAATTGGTATCATGGAAGTCAAATCATGGAAGTCAAATCATGGAAGTCAAATCTAGAGAGAGAGAACAGAAGAGCATTTAACATGAAAAGGCAATGTTGTTTATATAATAGAACACATTAATAATCAGTACGGCAATAATATTTCCAATCAAAATATTTAAGTTTATTAATCAGTTTTTTTTTTGGGGGGGGAGCTCTAAGATAATGAGATCAGAAAATAATTACTGATCAAATTAAAGAAAGCAGATTGTGAGAATGAGAACAGGTTGGAGAAAAAGTAGTCATATTAAAGTTGAAGTCAATTTTTTTTCTTTCCCACCAGCTCTCCATCCCTGGTCAGAAGGGATCGAATTGGCTGCCATTTTAGTCCCTGCACGGTTGATCATGATGACCAATAGAACTGAAAGCCATTCCGTACTTGGACACATTCTCTGGCTTAATCTTAATCGCATTGTGTAATAAACCTTTTTTTGTGTACAATGTTTCTTACGTGAACCCAAGTTTACGAAACATCAATGTATACAAATAAACATAGATCACACTTAAATACAGGAAAAACATCACAATGCATAAATGGATCTACAATGGAAAACGACCGGAGAGCATATCAGCCAAAGTGTAGTAAAAAAAATTAAAAAAAGAAAAAAAAAGAAAAAAGAAAAGAGAAAAAAAAAAGAAAAAAAAAGAAAAAAAAAGAAAAAAAGAAAAAAAGAAAAGAAAAAGAAAAAAAAAAGAAAAAAAGAAAAAGAAGAAAAAGAAAAGAAAGAAAAAAAATATCAATAAGGAAAATAGTCTAAAAAAAATCTAAATAATAATTGCTCACGACACTAATGCAGAGGGGGGGGGTGTACTTATTCTATGGAGAAGGGAATGAATACTAATTAGACTCTTGTTATGTAATAGTGACCTTTTACTTCAACTCATTTCATTATGTTCATTTTTTTTATATAGGATTTTAAAAAAAGTTCATTTGTGTATTTTATGCTAAAACATTTTTGATTTCAATATATAATCGCTTAATAGTAAATGAAACAAAATAATATGTAAGTCGCATAGTCGCGGGAAACACAGACACACGAGAAGTGGTCACACAATTTTATTAAATGTAGAGATTGAACATTTTTTAAAAAGTTATTTATATATTCATCAACGTTTCGTCTTTATTTCAAGACTTCCTCAGGATGATCGATTTGAAAAAAATAACATACAAGTACAATATTTGAAAATATTTGGTGCATTTGTGACGTGAAAAGAACGTTTTTGTTCTTTTTTCAAGCAAACCATAGCCGTTAAAATTCGAAATGTGTGATGCATTTATGAAATGGAATGAATGCTTTTTTGTTGTTGTTTGTTTTCTAAACGAAATGGTCGTTAAAGTTTTAAAAAATGTGGTGCGATTATAAAGTGAAAAGAATGTAGAGGTTATATAGTGTAGAAGTGTCTATAAATTTCCTTGGGTGAAGGGAGGGGCACATATATTTGTAAAAGCTTATAATAATTAATATAAATGAAAGAAGAAGATTACCAATGATGGTGAAATGAAGTCAAAATGGCGGAAAAGATGACCAATATGTCATTATCAGAAAGAGGTTTGGTATTTTATCACATGATTCAATCAAATGAGTCAGGGAGTGACCAGTAAAACTTAACCCGTCCCTTAATGCAACATTTAATCAAAGAATGTATTTACGATGACCACCAATCAAAGAATCTCTATCAACTCATTTCCAAAAAGATTTTTCAATGGTTTTTAACCAAAAATGCATTTGCAATAAGTTGAACTGCTAAGAATTTTGTTTCCAAATCTACGAAAAGGATTTGCCATCAAATGACCCACTCGTTCCTTGGCCTTTTGGCTAGGAACAACCGTTCTCATACTTCACTTCATCTTTTCTGTCCTCGGCCAGTAAAGGAAAAATCCTTCTTGACTGAAGCAAGTTTAATTTTTGTACAAATCCAGAGTGTCCCTTTATGGGAGGATGGATTTTACCCACATTAAAAAACACCGATCTTGTGTCTAACTCTGCCATCCTGGGGAAGGGGCACACAAAGGTTGATGTGTGCTTAAAATAACCAACTAATCAATCAACGAATCTAACAACCTTTGAAAAAGAAAACTGTAAAATTCTTCTAAAATATCAATTTACCATCTTGTCTGTGTGTGTGTGGGTATAATTTAACGATTACAACTTCATTTGTATGCTTCCTGTGTTTAGGTCAAAGAAAAATGATTTGAAGAGAGTTTCATAAAACTTAGTTCGAATTAACCTTTTTACGTTCACGAATTGATGACGTTTCCTCAAAGTCGATTTTAATCAATATAAGATTCCAACCATTTTTTTTTTAAATTATACAATTAGTTTCGATGTTTTCAGTTTTGCTAATTATGCATAGATTTTTATTAATGTAGTTTTACTTTGTTGAATTATCTATTAGATAAAGTAAAGTTAGTCATTTTCTCGATTTTTGTAATCAAGTATTCTTCTTACAAAATCAATATTTGATTCTGGTTCGTCAGTTCTTTTCGTGGATAGTTGCAACATGTTAAGAAGAATAAGATGTAATCCGATTTAATTCCTTCCAGTAAATACTTTGACAGGAACTTGGATTATTTTCACATTTTTTTAAGGGGAATGTAACTGTATTTGTCAATGCAAAATTACTTCTCTTTATTTGGAACAAAAAATATTTTGGAAAAAAAAATGGCATAAAAAAATTACAAGTAAAAACACTACCAGGCAATTCTGGGTAGTTATATTTATAATTTGATTTGGTCAGACTTCGAAAGTTGTGTTTGCTGAACACAGGTGTTCAATATTTTTAAATGTCTAACATCTCTGCAGTTTTCTTTTTAAAATATGTCATGAAACTTTTTTTTTTTTCTTTTTATAAATTTTGAAATGAAAATTGTAAACTCCTGTTATATTACCTATCTCAAGGGAAAGGGGTGAAGAAGATACTATTGTTGGTTCTTTTCTTAGACGTTTCTGATGATGATGATGATTTTATTTATTATGATGAACTAGATTTTATTCTACGTAACCAATGGATATCCAATTCCTTAACTAGAAGTTGTTTCTGGCTTATCTTCAGAGCGGAGGATGCTTCTATATCTTCAAACTTTACATGATGCCTTAGCTTCACGAAAATTCTGGCAACAACTGAATTCTAACTTCAAATCTTCCTACGTCACATAGTTAAGCTAATTAAGACTGTACCCCCCCCCCCCCCCCAGTTAACCATCTCGGATAAACAATCACACCCGAGAGAACTATCTTTACACTTCACTACAAAGGTATTGGTTACTACCCAGGAATAGGCAACACTAAGTAGAAATTAAATGAATGAAACACGTTATTACAGGAGTGCTTCCCTGCGAGCTACAACATGGTCGTCCTCAAATCCAATGTTAACAAACACTTGTTATAAACAATCCTCATAAGTAATCAAATTCTGTTCATACAATTCATCATTTTCGCTTTCATAATATTCTTCATCATTCAAATCTCACTAGCCCTTATCCTCGAGTGGTTTTTGGCCTTAATAAGTGGTTACTAATAAATAAAAACGAAAATAATTTTTTTTTTTTTTTAAACCTATTTACTTGCCAAAATGAAGACAAGAATGAAAAAGAAATACTAAATATTCAGAATTGCTGAGGGAGAAGAAAAAATATAAATAAAGAACAAAAATCCTTTGACCCCCACCCCACCCCACCCCCGCTTTATTTAAACAGTTACCAATGTGTATGGGAGGGTGCGCGTGCACACACACTTTATATTCAATCAAAATTCCTCCAACCTTAATACAAAAATTGGGTACTCTTATAGCTGACGCATCATGTTTCCGTGACTTCGCGTCGTCAACGAACGTTCGGGCAGGTATCGGAATCGCCCGAGAGTCGACGAAACTATTAACCGAGAAGCCAATAATTTTTGGAAGAAATTAATCGCGTTCATTAAAAAAAAAAATGAATTTCTATTATCTCTGTCAGCTCGTTGAATCTCCCGAGAAACTAATTGATTTTTTTTTTTTTTAATGTCAAAAAAAAAAAAAAAAAAAACATTGAAAAAAAAAAAAAAAAAAGTGTAAAAGAAAAGTGTAAAAAAAAAAAAAAATCATCTTTTGAAACTTTCCGGAGCACAAACCAAAAAACATTTTATTTAAAAACATTTGATTAACAACGGCTCCTTTGACCCCCCCCCCAAAAAACAAGCAAAAATAAACATCTAATTAATAAAAGTTGTTTAGCTATGGTTTATTCGTTCTTTATTTTTAAATATGTATTTTAGTTTTTTTTTTTTTTTGTCGTAATTTATCGGCTGCCAATCTTCAATTTAGCATTTGGCAGTTTTCGCCTCGTCAACTCTCGGGCACTTCCGTAACCTGCCCGAACGTTGACAACGCAAAGTCACGGAAACACGGTGCGTCATCTATAAAAGTAACAAAAATTGCTATCTTTCATAACTGGTTATGTTGGTAAATAAATGACCTGTATGGAAATAATCCATAAAAAGGATTTGAAAATAATTGACCCCCCCCCCCGGTCAATTCATCAACCTTTTTGATTAAATGTTAATGTCTAAAAAGAAAACTAGTTAATGGAGTTAGGGTTAGGGTAAATAAATTTAAAATTCTTTTAACTTTATTATAAATGACGGTAGGCAAAAATTTTGAAAAGGTGCAAGAAACGGAAAAAAAGGTCCATATGCAGGCAGTCTAAAGCTTAAGTCATATTTCTGTTCCTACGACACGTCATAAGTTTATTACTTTACATAACTCTGACTCCCTTAATAAATAACTACGTCACACAACTACTGTATACAGTATAAGTATACTTTTTTATTTTTCTTATCTTTGTTTTTGCTGGAGATGGGGCATCCTACCGGATGCCAGACATTCACCGGCTATTTCAGACACTCCAGCCGAGAGATCTTTTTAAGATTCTAACCGTCCCTTTAAGTGCAATTGTTTGTATTTCTCTTGCACTTGGTTCACCGGGTATATTCGCCAAATAGCTTTTGAAATTCTTTTTCATTAGTCCGGTTGCTCCTATAATTACTGGTATGATGGAGATTTTCCTAAGATTCCAGTTTCTTTTCATGTCGTACATAAGACCTTGGTATTTCGTAATCTTTTCCCTTTCTGCTCTGTTCAATCCTGCATCTTTAGGGACACTGACTTCAACTAGGGTTGCTACTTTCTCTCTTTTGTCCCATATTACGATGTCAGGTTTAACAGCTCCGTTTTCTAGATATGTAGCTGTAGGGATTGCATAGTCATAGTGGATGGTGTATAAATTATTTCCAACTGTTCTTTCTGGTATATGCTCCCAGGACTTGCTGCTACACTGGATATTCAACTTTTTACATATAGTCCAGTGAAGATGTGTGGTTACGAGTATGTCGATATAATAGAACCATATGTTGTGCTGTTATGTAACTTTGTGTTTCGTTTGAATTTAAATAATATTATGATAAAGACATATGACGTGTATTCATATGCTCTCATGTTTTTCATAGTTTATAAGTGCTATGTACTTATGGGTTGTCGTAATCCAGGGACTTGCTGTACTGATATTCTTAAGACGTGTCCAGCCTATCTGCACGGTTAGTGATGATGGCTGTTGTGTTTTACGGCATATCAACCCTTTTCGAGTTATTTAATGCCCAATTAGATCATTTTGGTAAAAGTTTTTATACGTCAAGTTCTTTATATCTTCAAATATTTATTCATAGTGTTTGGTTTGGTTGTTTTGTAGAGTAAAAATGTTGTTTTTGTTTTTAGTTTTGCAGAACAGGATTGAGTTGTGCAAAGGGAAAGGAAAAAACAATAACATCAATGTTTGGTGCATTTTAGGTCAGGAAGCCGGTATTTTGAGACAGCCTGATCTGGTAGCAGCAAAACGTTTAGTGATGAAAATACTATTTCAGTAGTAAAGCGTGACAGACTGATGTAGAGACTGACAGAGCCTCTTACATACAGACATGCATTTAACGTAAGATGTGTCCATCCAATCTGCACATTTGGTGATGGAAATATTATTTGAAGGACTGCATGGATGTTGAGATGAACAAGAAAAAGAAATTGGCAAATTATAAGTAATATTAATCAGTTTGAAAATTTAAAATAGATGAATAAGTAGACAGAAAGGGAGAAAGAGATAGTGAGAAAGAGATAGTGAGAAAGAGAAAGAGAGAGAAAGAGATAGTGAGAAAGAGAAAGAGAGAGTGAGAAAGAGAAAGAGAGAGAAAGTGAGAAAGAGAAAGAGAGAGAAAGAGAGAGAGAGAAAGAGAGAGAAAAAAGTCATAGCGATCGAAATCTACAGATGGAGATCGAAAGTATTGGTGACAAATTATTTTAAAGGAAATACAGTTTTGAAATTAATCAAAGACAATTTATTTTCCTTTACCAACTCATTTGTGATTTTTTTGCATTAAAAAATATTTAATATAAGTTATAAACCTTTTAAGTTCCGTGATTATTGGTTGTGAGTAAAGTAATAAGTGGTCAGCCATTTTTTTTTGACAGGAAGTAAGGTACCAGACCCCTTCTTACTTTACTCACAACCAACAATTACATAACTTAAAATGCTTACAACCTCTATTCAATATTAATTTTTAACGCAAATAGGTCACAAATGAGTAGGTAAAGCAAAATAAATTGTTTCTCACTAATTCCCCAACTGTATTTCCTTAAAAATAATTTATGTCGCCAATAGTAACATTTACTGATAGAGTGGTAGGGAGAGAGAAATCGAAAGATATAGATATTGGAAAATAAATATTACTGACCGTAAAAGTAATTGTTTTAACCAGAAACATTTCTAAAGAAGAAAATCCCCTTCCGGCCAACAACAAAAATAAACTATTATCATATCAATTGGTTGAGTAAAAGGCGAGTAGTCCCCTCTGCGTTATTAACACATCACCCAAGGGAAACTATCGCTGCAATATGTTTAGAAAAATAATCTTTTTAGCCCAGTTCATCACCTCCCATTATGAAAGGGAAAATGAATATTACATGAATAATACATCGAGATCTCCGGAGAAAAGCCGTTTACAGTGGATGGCAAAAATGAGTCAGAGCATTTTTTGACTCAGCAAAATTGACCTTTCCGAGCCACAATGAACGTGATTATTAGCGTGTTACGCGGGCACACGCGGGCGGTGTGTGTGTGTGGTCATGCAGGTTAAGAAAAAGAAACATTTAAGCTTGCGATCAAGATTAAACTCTTCAGAAACAATAAAGCACGCAGGTAACAAGATTTTTTAAGCACTTGAAACTTACGTCCGCCATTGCCCTATTTACACTCTAAAACATTGTTTTATTTTATTTTTATTTTTGTTTTTTAACAGCAAGTCAAGTAGCTCTGCCTTTTTTTAATTTTTTTTTTTTAATTCACTTTCTTCCCTTCAGATCTCCCCCCCCCCCCTACAACCAGTCATTCAAAACGCTTCAATTGCCATCAGTTGTCCAATCATAATGGCCAGAAAATTTAAACACTGATCCCAATCTATTGATGATGATGATGATGATGATGATGATGAAGTGTTAGGAGGAGAAGAAAGAGACAACAAGAACGATGCGGATTGTGTTCTTGCTTTCTTTCTTCGATTATTCCCGAAAGTATTTTACGGCATATCAACCCTTATTTAATTTCAAATGCAGTCATGCTTGAAGTTCTTAATATCTTCATTCATGGTGTTTGTTTTTAATCATTAGTAATGATGACAATTTATGCATAAATAAATCAAATTGACAAAAACGTTCATGAAAATTCATTGAAAGCATATAAACAATTAGGTACTTGTGCAGTTTACGAACCGGGCTGAAATAATGTTATAATTTAGAAACCCATTCTTAACATGGGGAGGTGGAGGTTGATTAATTATTCTGTACTTTCATCTAACAATTTAATAAACAAAAGATACTGTAAAAATAGCCCGGTCCGTAAACTGCATAAGCACCAACAATTAAAACAAATCTTTATTAAACTCGTCTGAAGTTGTAACCTTTTTTTTTTTTTCATCTTTCTTCCATTCAGTCCCAGATTAAACTATAGCTTTGTTTATTTGTTTTATGGCATATCAACATTTTTTTGCTTACGTAATGAATTTTGATAATGGTTTTTAACGTTGCAAGATTTAAATAGCTTCAAATATGTATCCATAATATTTACTATAGAGACCACCGCATGTTATCACGCCGGGTGTCAGAGTGGACTTGAGAGTAATGCCAACTCAGGAGTGACGTTCTATACTGATTCTAAAACTTTAATTCTTCTGCTTGCTTGGTTGCATATTGAATGTATTGGAAAGACGAATGGAACAAGTAGTAGTGAGAAGAGAGAGATAAAAGTAGAGGCACATGACATAAAGAATGGGTCAATCCATAAATGGTAGTCTGTCTGCTCAGTTACCATGGCAACAAGGGTTTTGATTGGATGCTGTAAGTATAGTTTTTATTCAGTAATATTGTTTGAAACCGTGTTTATATTTAGTTGTAAGCGACATCTCCAAATGCTGATTTGTCAAATCTCATTAATTTCTACTAAACTGAAAGCAGATGGTAACTTTTTTCCTTCAACTCTCTGGATTTACCTTCACAATCGGTTATGGGCACGAATGTACACACTAATGTACAATGTACCAAGGCCGGATTACGGATCATCAAATATTCCATAAACTTCTTAAATTGAGAGCTCACCAAAAAGTGACCAATAAATGTTAAATTAACTTTTAAAACTGCACATGAAAAGAATAATGTCACTATCTTAGGTTTCATACAACCACATTATCATCCAACTCGATATTTCATTAAATGAGTCTTAGTAAAAATAAAGTCCTTTTTCATTCTAACATCAGTGGAATTAGAAACAAAATATAAGCAAACATTGGTTTATCCTATTAAGTTCTGCTGACCCCCACACTAACCCAATTTCTAGTCAAAACTTAAACAGGAAAATCAAAAATTATGGGAAACATTAAAATTTCAAGTTATCACAAACTGAATCATTTTTTTTGTGTAAAAAGTTACATTTCTTTTCAAAATATTTACAATGAAAACATTCAGATTTTTTCCATTATCAGATAAAGTTTTTGTTTTTTAGATGATTGCTTAAAATAATATTTCACAAATTCAGATTTTCATTTTAATGGTTTTAAAATAAAATAAGAGTTTTTAATTAGAAAATACAAAATGCCGACTAATAAACATTTCAGGATGATAAAATGTTTGTAAAAAAAGGGGGAGGTAGAATCTATGTGGTGTGTTAATAGTTAAACCCCCATACTCTCCACCAATAAGAGGTAAGGTAGGGGAGTCTCTATTTACTTGCCTCCCCACAAGGGCAAAATTAGACAAACGGTTGTTTTTTATATGGGGGATATTTGGCTTTCCCAAAAGGGGCATTTTGTATGGGATAAAAATAAAAATTGTCCAAGATTTCTCCTTTTTCTGACCGAGCACAGAACAGATACTACACTTTGATTCTAACCTGAAGGCCAAAAATTACCAGAAGTAGGGGAGTCACTTGAAAAAATCTTACTTCCAAGCCGGGTTAAAACAACCAAGTAACACCAGCCAAAATTGCTGACTCCCTGCCAATGTTTGATTAAAAATGTCATTTTCTGTGCATGAGATCATCTTCAGATTAAAATAGTTGTTAAATCAGATTATGGCGATTTCCACAGTTTTAAAAAAAAGAATTAAGAAAAGTAAATGTCAATCTCTTAAGAAAATTGTGGCTCAGTTTAAATAATTGGATCCGTCCCCAAAATTTAATCAATTGTTTTTTTGGCTAACAATCTAATTTTTCTCTCAGAAAATTGGATTTCACATTTTAAAGATCCATAGAGAAACCTAACAACTATGGTGATCAAATCTGGCATCAGAGAAATGGAGTAACAATTCAATTAAATGAACTTAAACTATTACCTATTGTAATCGATTACTTGAAGACAAGTTGCTATTTTAGTTATAGCTGAAGGGAAATTGCGATTTCACCCCCTACTCACCCACACCGTATAGATCCGATTAAATCTGGACTTGGTATAGCCAATTTCATAGTCTGTGCTGGTATCCTTTACCCCAATTGCACACACAAAAAAAAAAAAAATTCCCAAATCTATTGGAAGAAATGATTGTTTCCACTTAAAGCAATCATTTCTTCATAAAAAGAATGGGATACTTCCTGTTATCAGCATCATAAAAATGGAAATAGTTTTATTTAAATATGATATAATTTCTCCCACTTCAAGTAGCAGATTCGATAGCTCAGTCAGTAGAGCACCGGACACCAACCCCTGGAGACCGAATTTTCATATCTCATCAGACTGATGAGTTTTGAAGACGAAACAGCTCTGAATAGATGACGATAGAGAAAGAAGCAATAATATAATGTAGTTAACTTTTTACTGCAGTTTCACAGTATCACCAATCATCAGAACAACAAATCAGACAAACAAAATAACACTGAGAATGCTGCAGAAATAAAACCGGCATCACATTTAGGATACTAGTTTGATTCTCAATGTTATGATGTGCTAGCAGGGCTACCCGGCGTTGCTCAGAGTTCTAATTTCACAAATTAATATATCGATTACAGAAAAAGAAAAAAGTTAGCCTAAACAATCTGTTTCATATTGTAATTTGAAATATCGAAAATTTTTTGGGGGGTGAGAAAAAAATTATGAAGACTTTTTTTAAAAAATAATTGCATTAAAATGTAAGATATTCTAAATATACGTCGGAAAAACCAAAAATATTACAAGAAAAAGTCTTTGGATATAGTACTAAGTATAATTCAGTTCTAAGTGACAGTCATCTGAAGGTTGAAGGTTCAATCCTCAGTGCGGTCGATACAAAGAATTGCGAATTACTGAAGACTTCTTCCCAGTCATGGCAGATGGAACGAGAGCATGCTATCCCCGTGGATTTAATAAAGGGTTCCGTTCGAAATTCCGTCCAGATTCCCGAGTTTGACCAGGTACACCTGAAGAAGGTCGAAGGTTACATCGGCCAAAACGTTGTGATGCAAACACCCAAGATGAGAACAGTAGTCCAACTTCTGCAAATTATCAACCCTCATCTCAAAAATTCCGAAACATAAAAAGTATTTAATCTCTCTCTTTTGAAAAAGATAACTATGTCGACAACAGACAAAGATATTAAAACGTTGACGATTAAGCAAAACAAAAAAGCAAACTCGGACACAGACAAAATAGGGTTAGGGTTAGGGTTAGAAGTAAATAATATAAATAATGTAATGAAGTGAGATTAAAAAATTTAAAAAAAACAGATGAGATACGTCAGAATAAGATGTTTTAAGAATGAAGGAGAAAATATAGAAAATTTCCCAACTGAAAGCACACCTTCCCTCCCACAATCCTTTAAGACATTTCTCAAAAATGAATGGCATTTCTTGAGAAATCAAATTCCAGCTAAAACTTAATGCACATCACTGCTTCTTCCAAGGTCAAACTTCACAGGAATTCAAATGCAAGCATTCAGAATTTAAAAAATGCTTACAAACAACACCAATATATATATATATATATATAATAATGAATGATAATAAAATGTACTTAGCTTAACACTTCACTGCAGTTTCATGGTATCACTGATTATCAGATTGATCTCAGTTGATCGGTGATACCATGAAAGTGCAGCAAAATGCTAAGCTCAGTACATTTTATTATCATTTATTACTCATATAGCTCGATCCAATAGGATATTGAGCCCTTTATTTGTCCAAGATTTTGAAAATATATATATATATATAATAAAATGTTATCAATCAACAGCTGTTAAAAACTGAGATCTCATCAGGTAGAATGAAAATCTTATCCTTCTCTTAGATCATATTTGGAAAGAATAAAGTAGAATATATATATATATATATATATATATATATATATAATATATATATATATATATATATAGGCAAACTTTTACTTTAGGGTTAAAAACTCATAGCACTTTCAAAATTTAATATTTTTGGAAAAAGATTTTAGCCGAGGATTTTTGGAACCATAGTGAATTATATTCCCATAAAAAAAAATTTAAATTGTTCTTTTAGTATTTTAGAGGAGGGATCACTTTCCTATATAAATCTAACATGTTATGAGCTTTTTTTACCCTGAACTTAGCCAAGAAGTGGGTGGTCAATTTACGTTAGATTTATATAGGAACGTGACCCCCCCCCCCCCTCTAAAATCTAAAAAAATTCTTTCATTTTTTTTATGGAACATGATTCACTATGGTTCCAAAAGTCCTCGTCTGTAAAAACATTTTCCACAAATATTAAATTTTGAAAGTGCTATAAGTTTTTAAAGTAAAGGTTCACATTATATATATATATATATATATATATTTCTATATATCTTTTCAAAATCGGAACTTGTAGCATTAAACAAGTCTTGGATAAATAAAGGGCTCAATATCCTATTAGATAGAGCTATATGAATAATAATGATAATAAAATGTACTGAGCTTAGCATTTTGCTGCACTTTCATGGTATCACCGATCAACTGAGATCAATCTGATAATCGGTGATACCATGAAACTGCAGTCAAGTGTTAAGCTAAGTACATTTTATTATCATTTATTATATATATATATATATATATATATATATATATATATATATATATATATATTCTATATTTCAAAATCGGAACTGGTAGCATTAAACAAATCTGTTGATTGATAACATTGGCATGCCTGTGTCGCAGATTATGTACATGTCTGTATAAATAAAAATAATTATATACGTGTGTGTGAAGAATTTTTTTTTTTCTATTTTAAGAAAAAAACAAAAACGAATGACTTTCATTTCCACTAACAAGGTGGGAATGCAAAGATAACAAAAGGGAAAGGATTTGAGAAATGAAAATTCATTCCGAAAATAAAGACAACCCATGTAAA
>OY744523.1:9030695-9045695 GCA_963556195.1 Sepiola atlantica
CAAAATCAGAAGACGAGTGCGTCAGAGTTATTGACAATTTCACATGTGCTTATCATAGAACAACTTAAAATAAACAGTGGACATTCGTGAAAGAAACTTGGTGGACAAGTCAAGGGTTTAGACCAAAGCTGATTTGTACTAAATCTTTTTGGATTGCAGAAAGGATAGTGCATTTTATTGACGATTCCATGGGTGGCATTTTTTGTTGCAGAAGTCACCCTGAAGCGGGGGTGTATGGGGTGATGGATTAATACCTTTTCTCAAAAGTAATTATGAAAGTGATTTAATAGTCACGACAAGCTCATGTCAGTTACCGTAGCTATTCAAGGATGAATACTATTTTTAATGAGCAGGATTTGTCCGCTCCCTATCTGTTCGCAATTTAATTTCTATTCATTACTTGAAATCATTAGAATTAAACTTATCGATAAGAAAAAGAGACAAGACTAATCGATGAGAGAGACAAGACTAATCGATAAGAGAGACAAGACTAATCGATAAGAGAGACAAGACTAATCGATAAGAGAGACAAGACTAATCGATAAGAGAGACAAGACTAATTGATAAGAGAGAATCAAGACTAATCGATGAGAGAGTCAAGACTAATCGATGAGAGAGACAAGACTAATCGATAAGGGAGTCAAGACTAATCGATAAGAGAGTCAAGACTAATCGATAAGAGAGTCAAGACTAATCGATAAGAGAGTCAAGACTAATCGATAAGAGAGTCAAGACTAATCGATGAGAGAGACAAGACTAATCGATAAGAGAGAATCAAGACTAATCGATGAGAGAGTCAAGACTAATCGATGAGAGAGACAAGACTAATCGATGAGAGAGTCAAGACTAATCGATGAGAGAGACAAGACTAATCGATGAGAGAGACAAGACTAATCGATAAGGGAGTCAAGACTAATCGATAAGAGAGTCAAGACTAATCGATAAGAGAGTCAAGACTAATCGATAAGAGAGTCAAGACTAATCGATAAGAGAGTCAAGATTAATCGATAAGAAAGTCAAAACTAATCGATAAGAACGTCAAGACTAATCGATAAGAAAGTCAAAACTAATCGATAAGAAAGTCAAAACTAATCGATAAGAAAGTCAAAACTAATCGATAAGAACGTCAAGACTAATCGATAAGAACGTCAAAACTCTCTGTGTCTCATTTCATTCTGTTTTAATAAAAGAATATTTTTGTGTCTATTTAAAAATGATCATTATCAGTTACTATAAAGATTAAGCCTCCTCTCGTTTGCTCATGAAAATTTATTTTGCATGCATGATTATTGAAGTGAGTCGGACACACGTACGTTCACTTTTAGATTGGCAAAAAGTATTGCAATTGCTATCAATACTTTCATTCGTGTAAAATCTCAACGACCAAACAAGACGTTACAAGTTTAATGTTTAAAGGAATATTGAGTCCAACAATGCGCATAGAATCTGGAAAATTCTTTCGGAACAATTGCATTTCATTACATAATGCCTTGCAGCAATAATCATTGTAGAAAATTTATATTACTCCCCCCCCCTCCCTCCCCATGTTTCACCCAAGACGAATGCTTTCAGGAGTTAGAGAATGTTTTGTTGGTGTCGACACACTAAAAAGAGCTTTTTTTTTCTTCAAATACCATAGAAACTACTGCTAAATAAAATATGCTCAAAACATAAAATACCAGCAGGGCTACCCCACGTCGCCCGGGATCTTGACTTCTATAAATTACGTAGATTATAGAATCTAAAGCTCGAACTAAACAATCTGCTTAATATTGGAATTTGAAATGTCAAAGTTCATTCTGGGAGAAAATCAGAGTCAAAATAAATAATTATGCCCCGGGTCAGGTTCGAACTCATAACATCTTTCTATAGCATCCTAACTTATGAAAAGATGACACTATTGACTTTTGGTCAAAACCTGAAGAGGCTACTATGCCCCCCCCCCCACCCCCTAATCCCAACCATCTCTCTTTATAGATGAATGTGAGTTAGGGAAAAGCAATGAAAGAGAGTAGAGAAGAAAAACGATAAAAACAAATCAAAACTTCCCTCTTTTTCGTTATCTCTAAGTGTGTCTTATTAAATGTGTTCCTCTGTGTTGAGAGTAGCAGAGGGAGTATGTGTGAATGAGAGTAAAATCTCATCCGCCTTCCTTTATCTGTGACTCATCAAAAATAAAATAGCGATTAGTATAAAATATTAAAATCGATTGGAAAGATATATTTTATCTTTTTAGACCAATATCTGAATGAATAAATGAAAAAGGTGTTTCCACCTATCCTAACTATATCAACATCAAAACAGCTTATGCTTATTCATGAATTCTATGATACAACACAAAAAGTTGAAATACTGTATATATAGCAATCTGAAAACACCCATAAACAGCTTTAGATTCTGTTAATTCGCATATTTTTTTAAACAGTTTCTAATAAATTAATATCCTGTAAGATTCATTTGTAATTTGCATTGTCATATTTTCTTTTATATATATGTAATAATTTTGTCAATAGTAAAACATTTGGTGTCGCTGGAATGCCGAAACAGATACTACACTTTTATCTGAGCCAAAAAGCCAAGAAACTATAAAAAAAAAAAATGTTTTTTATAACTAGGCATTTTCAAATAAATGAAAAAAAAAATGATTTAATCTTTTATTGTATTATCTTTTAATGTGGTATAATATCAGTCCTGTTGTCATAAGACCGCCCTTCCAGGAATTACCTCCCAGATATTACATCCTCCCTCCTTTGAGGGGGTGGGGGGGTCAAAGTAGTATCTGTTCTGTTGTCATTAGACCATTTTCCCAGGGACTACCTTTTCTTTCTTTTTTTTTTGGGGGGGGGGGGGGGGTTTAGTGTATTACCTATTCTGTTGTCATATCATCCACTCAGTTATTACCTCCCCCAGTGTTTTCATATGTCCGTTCACCATATCTTCACAGCAAAAATATATGATCTGAGGGAGCATTTATTCTGCTAGTATTATTATTATTATTATAATTATTATTATTATTATTATCATTGAATCAAATAATTTATTTAAAATGGTATGCACTTGTGATTACTTTCCTCAGAAAACGCTTTGACCGTAGGGTAAATTGAATTGCTATATTTTAAATTGATATAGATTAGATTGAAATATATATATGGGTTGAAAAATACTTGTAATCCAGGGTTTCAAAAACTATAACAAATATTTATATTTGAAGCTCCTCGTAAAAAAAAAGTAGAGCACTGTAAATGGTAGTACTAACACAGCATGACGTCACTTGCTTTATATGCATCATTCCTTCCCTTATAGAAGTAGAATGCCTGTACGTCTCGCCGCTTTAAATGTGTTAAAATTATCATTGTTTATCAGCTATTCAGAATTGGTCGATCGGTTAGCGACGTTGGATTTGGGTTGAAAAATACTTGTAACCCAGGGTTTCGAATCGTGTGACCGGTAGTGAATAGTCATATCTCTATGCTGAAGAGTCCCGATTGAAAAAGGACGAAACGTATACATACATAGATAATAAACAATAACAAATATTTATATATATATATATATATATATATATATATATATATGTGTGTGTGTGTATGAGATGGTTTCTAAACTTAATTGTCTGATAATCTATTTTCAGTTTTGCCCTTCCTTCCTTCTTCCCAAGCTAACGAATCAGTCGCCAGACGGACAATTTGAATTTCCGGCCTTCAGTAACGATTTCAAGGAGCTTGGGGTTGTGCGGTTGGTGGGGGGACTAGACAGGTTGACCCCGTTTTGGGATACCTCAACTTCCTTACCCACTCTGTGGTAAATCGTACAATCTCCCCCCCCTCTCTCTATATATATTAAATATGTTGTTACTCTCCTCCCCCTCAATATACGTCTTAAATAGTTCATTTCCCCCTCTCTCAAGATATGTATTAAATATGTTGTCACTCTCTCTATATGTGTATTTAAATGGTGAGTGTGAGTTTCTCTTTTTTCATTTTCAAAAATGTAATCGCCTCGCTTGGATGCTTGAATAAGCCATAGGGTCGAAATAAATTATTGCACTGGTGATTATGTGTTATTTTATTTTCATTTTATTCTTGCTCTGTTTATTACATTGAGCTCTCATACTCGGATTTCCTTCTGGAATTTATTTCACTCTAACACACACACACACATATATATATATATGTGTGTATATATATATATATATATATATATATTTTGCTAGTGTATATATATATGTGTATATATATATATATATATATATAGTTTGAAAAGTCACACATTGAAGTGTTGGTGAAATGGCAATAATAAGAATATTTTTTTTTAAATATTTTAAAAACCTGGACAATGCAATTTATTTATGTTTTTCAAAATAAATTATTTATTTACTTTAAAAACTTGAGTACTTTCGGTGATATACAACCTTGTCAGAAGTATAAGCATTTTTTTTCTCTTCTTTTTTTGTTTAATCCTCCTTTATTGAGACATATTTATCGCAGTCAAGTTGAAATTCGTCTTGATGTTATCAACGATTAATGTTGATATGCCACTGTGTGTAGCACACGGTTATGTGAAATATATATATATATATATATATATATGTATGTATGTATTTTGCTAGTGTATATATATATATATATATATATATATATATTAGAAATTGGGCCATCGTTTCGAAAGCATTGATAATTATGGATAAGAAGTTGAAAATAAAACTTCACTGTAACAAGACCACACAGATGTTCTAGTGATATCATGTCACGAAAACAAAAAAAGAAAATTTTTTTACTATTTCTTTGACGAGGACTTTTAAGTTGAAACTTAGTTGAATTAAATAAATATTTAAAACAGAATATTTGCGTTGTTTGGCTTCAAAACACAAATATATACATATTATTTCTCGTTCTTCCTTGTAAGATATTCACAGCAAGGACGCATTTTTCTACGACAACTGCAAAGAACTTTCTTTACTTACGTGTGCTTAACATCAAAGGGAATTTCCATGAAAAGAGTTTCTTTCCAAGAACTTCCTATTTGTGAAACACATTACCATGGGACTGCTTCCCTGCAGACTACGACATAGTCATCTTCAAATCCAATGTTAACAAATACTTGTTATTATCCGTCCTCATAAGTAATCAAATTTTATTGATTACATTCATTATTTTCAATCCTCTCATAATATTCTTCATCAGTAAACTCGCAATGCATCCATCTCATTAATCGTTATCCTGGAGTGGCTTTCGGCCTATATAAGTGGTGACTTCTTAGGAGGAGGAAAAAACAGATGGATATCATGAACATTTTTTTTAAAAGGCATTATCTTTCCGAAATCCAATACAAATGGAGATTTGGTATCTGTCTGTCTGAAGCCGACCCTCTACTATTACTTCTAGTATACTATCGTTTAAAGCTCAATTCAGTTTCAGACTAATGTACTATCTTACAATGCTACATTCGGGTGGATAGGCTATCTGTTCTATTGTCATGAGACCATCCTCCCAGACATTACCTCCTCCTTTGAGGGGTAATGTAGTATCTCTTCTGTGGTAATGATACCATCCTCCCAAGCATTACCTCCTCCTTTGGGGAGGGGTGTGTGTGTGTGGGTGGGGGGGGGGGTAATAGAGTACATGTCCGTTCATCATAATGAAATCTTCCCAAGCGAGCAAAAATATGCGACCAGAGGGCGTACATATTTTCTAGTAAGCCTCTTTTCAAAATTTCCATGAATGAGAAGGACGTCACAAACCCCTTGGTATGGAACGTTTATTATGAAAGCAATACAGCTAGACTGTTACGGTTCATTATGAAATCATCAAATAAAGAGGCTGCTTTCTCCAAGAGAATGACTGCGTGGGAAACTAATTGGTTGCAGGATGAATAATTCAAATAGTTTGTCATGATCACGCTTATCGAAAGCTAATCATGCGCACATTATTTCATACATGACAACACGAATCAATGGCACAACCGCCGTAGTCATTATTTTCAAGGACTTCACAAGCCAAATGTTCATGTGTAGCAGAAAAAGCACTTTTCTTCTTTCATCAAACCAAAATCATCTTTATTAAACCACAAGCAGGAATATCCGATGTTGCCCGGGATTTAATGAGAAACCTTATATTGTTTTACAACCAACCCATAATATTACCGTTTTGAAGGATAGCACGGTGGCTAAGTGGTTATAACGATGCGGACTGAGGACCTGGGTGTGCCAGGTTCGAATCCAGTTATTTTCACATAAACTCTTTCAACCAAACCCACATCTGACCTTGTGTCTAACCGTTTTAATTCTTACATTTTACATTAAATCTTTGGGATGAGGTCAAAGTGTTGGATAATGGCCCTGTGAGGCTGGACGCATGTTGAGTGGATGTATGTTGAGTGGACATATGTGTGGGGGATCGTTTGGTTTGGCTTGCGCGATTTAGTGCGGGTGGACCCGTACAGTCGAGTGCAGAATAAAACGGGTTCTCACAGTTGGAGTTCACAGACGTTGACAGGGCCACCATTTTGATGAGACCTTTTAGGTCGGGAGTGCAAGAGAGTTAGGCTGTGACGAATGCACCTGTGCATAGGGGGTCTGTGACGTTACGGGTTCTTGTGTGGGAAACTGAGTGTTGAGTCTAGTTTTTGGAAGCAAGCTGAACAGACATATTCTCAATGTAGTCCGCAAATGAAAAGGGAAATTTATTTCCCTAAAAGATTACAGGCATGATGGAATTCCTTCCTCCCCCCCCTCTTCGAATTGCTAAGGACTTAATGGACCATAGATACTTAGGAATTAACTACGATAAAAGTAGTGAATGAATCTCTCTCTTTGTAAGTAAAACATATATAAGAACGACGGAAACTTGATGCCTAAATAAAAGTAATCACATTTAGAAGAGAGAGTGTGCCTTGTTTTTCGCTGTGTATGAGAATCTTTGTTACAGCCCAATACAACGATGATGATACTGGACGCGTGTGGCGATGTTCAGCAGCAGTCCTGAAACGAGGAGAGAACTCAACCGTTGGACGACATCGAGACGACACCCCTCCACGACGAAGAAGAAAAGGTACGAGTAATTAAAGGACTATGTAACAAATGGACATACTCATCATTGGTGAAAGGGGGGGGAGGGGTAGTAAATAAAATGACATTAATAACTGAAATAATTCTCAGTAAATTTTCTCTTTAACTCATCCGAGACCCCCTCACCACCAGAATGACTGTATACTCCAGCTTCAAGCACAGAACACCCAAATTAACAATTCTATTCTTATTTTTTAATTTCTATAATTTCCAAGTTTTTAATCAAATAAAGTAAAACAGGTTTCCTTTTCATAGATGTCCTGCAAGAATGTATACTCCGTGATATTATTGGACTCCCCTTGATCAAAATAAAATATACATATCCAACTACTCCGGCTAATGTCATTTCAAAATATATATGGTTATAGGGTTCTTTTCAAAAAATCCTCAGAGGAGTCTGAACAATAAAAATACAGGAAATAACATTCAACAAGAAAAAAGATTCCAATTGTCTAGTAACACTGGAAGTTGATTGAATGATCGTACATCATATCTGGAAAACATGAGAGAAAATTATTACAAGTGCGATTCTGACATTATCTTAAATGTTCGGAAAATAACATCCAAAATGAGAACAGAAGTTTGAATAATCCAAATCTTTCTTTTGTATACAATTGATTTATCTGCCTCCCACAGCGGTAAGATGTGACACAAGGTCGGAAAGTGGGATTTGAAAAGCCAGCGCCCGAGAATTTGAGCACTCTGGCCATTAAAAAATGGCTGGGCAGCCCCGTCGGCATTCCCCGGTAGGGGTGCCTCAGGCAGTAAGCAATAAACTTACTCCTCCCCAATGAGGAGAGGCAAAGCCTGGGAGAACGGACCTCCTAGAACTGCACAGGACAAACCCATAAACCGGCGGAAATCAAGTCCCGAAGGCCAAGACAATACCGGTCTATGGGGTGCAGTATCCATCGGAACAGATACTACACTTTGATATTGGCCAAAAGGCCAAAAAGTTCTTTCTTTTGTATACAAGCTCTGACTTTTTTTCAGCATTGCTTGTTAACTGCTTTATTTTGCCATCTAATTCACATAGTGTGTTCCATGTTATCTATAAGATTACTATAAGTAAAGAGACTTGTTTTTTTAGTTATTCATAGTGGCTGTGAGCCAATGGATCACGGGTCGTCTAGTATACACACACATACAGAGCTTGAATATCCATTCCACATACATAATGAGACACGATTGATAACCATTTGATGCCCCCAAATCCTTTAAAGCAATTGAAAACAATGTTTTAATAAAAAAAGTTTGTGATAATAGAGATTACACTCCTGAAGTTATGGATTAGAAAGCTCTTATTAGAGGGTTTTACAATGAGCAAAATTTGCAAACATTTTTGAATACTTAGAGTTTAAATCTCATTATAATCAGAGGTTAGAGGGTGTGGGCTTCCCCAGAGACCCATCTAAAAATTGCAAGATGCCAGGGCCCAAACCAATGAGAAACAAATTGCTATATTGAAAATGATTTTAAAATCAGCTTACATGACTAAAGTTATGGATATTATAAAGCTGTAAGTTTGGGAAATCCCAGTAGAAGATTTTTACATGATCAAATATTGAGAATCTGCATCATTTGACTCGGGTTTAAATTTCATTAAAATCGGAGGCGCACAAACGTTTAGGCTCATTTGAAAATAAATAAATCATAATAAAAAAAAACATTTAAAAAATTTGAACAATTTTTTTTTTTTTTAATTATTTTAAATGGTGGTGGTGGTAAAATCATTGTGTACAGTGTTTGGATTCATTACAACTCATCAAAAGTGTATATATATATATATATATATATATATATATATATATATATATATATATATAGTGTATTTAGGCAAACATTATTTAACACAGAGTGTTTTTGCTCGATAAGACTTTTTTTTCCAATTTTCCGAATGGTCCATTTAGTGTTTAGGTCAAATTGGTGTAAGTTCCGTGGGTTTTTTGTTCCATTTTCTTTCCTTTTTCGCGAGTACTTTCAATCTGATTCATCAAATCATCTTCAGGCGGTGTTAGTCTTGGTGTCTTTAAAAAAATGTCTTTACTGTTGAGTTTTTATAAATTATGATAATGGCTAATAATTTACAACTTTAAAAAGAACGTCTATAATATTGAGATGTTATATGCGAGCGTGATTACGTTCTAAGAGCGTGCAAGATTCAAGCATATAATTGCTTAATGGCTAAGAATTTTGTAATGTTAATTACTATGCTAGACACTTTAAAATGTTGTGACTAGTTTCGTAATTCACATTATTGATTGTGGGATGTTTAGTTTTTATGTAGAATAAAAACACAAACAGAAAAAATACTTTACTTCAAGATTTTTTAATCTTTTGATGTTGGTATCGTGGTGTATTATTTTAGTATTGTTAACTAGTATGTGTCTATATTGGGAAGGGGGGCAGTCATGTTATTTTAAGTGTTGGCTAATGGAGCTAGTGTCGGAGAGATGTAAGGTGAGTCTTCGGGAAAGCGGTGTGGTAGTGAAGCCAATGTAAGAATTAGTTTTATTATTATTGTCGGAGATACATTCTCCCATGGGGCATCGAAACTGATATATTGGTTCTTCCTAATGTATTTTGGGTCTGAGAAGTGTTATTTTTAACTACATGGTTCTATGTTTTTATTTTTTTTATAATAAATGATGAATCTTATTTTATTATCAGAGTTGATGGGGGGTATGTAGCGATGTATTATATTTTTAAGAGCTTTTTTATCCAATTTAAAGTTTTTTATGCATCTGGTTACAGAAACTAGTTGACCTGGTTTCAGTGTTGTTTTTCGAACAATTACCAGTATAAATGAAAGTAATTTTTTTCTTGAATTAAAAATTCACTAAAAATGAACTAATTTGGTCACTGGTGACATGAAGCGAACGAATATCACATTATTTTTTTAATTTTTATTTTTATTTTTAACCATAAGAAAAGTCTCTGAATCATATTGAACCCGAACATGTAAGTTTTATAAGTGTATCTTGGGTAGTTTCTGAGTTTTAGTCGGACACACACAAACAAATAGAAAAGACTACTTTACTTTATTTAATAGATAGATGATGCACATTTCTTGTTGGGAAGGAGAGTAAATAAGGAGAAGTAAAATAAATAGTCAAATCAAGATAGAAAGAGACGACGATGGTGCCACACGTGTGGTACGAGTATTTTTTTGTCTGCTACACGCAAAAAATCTCGTCTCTAAGCCTATTCATGAAGAGTCTAAATGAAAAAAAAACGAAAAATCATCAAAGAAAAAAAAAAAACTAAGAGCTAATCGATTCAAAATAGCAGACAACTTTTAAAAAGACTTATTTCTATTGAAAAGTGGAAATTTCTGCTTGCACTTTGGTTGCATTATTTTCTTTCAAATTAAAAAGACAAACCCCGAAAAAAAAAAGGGGGAGGGGAATCTAATTAGAAGGGGTTAAAAAGGGGATGCATACAATGTTACCAAACTTTGTATGAAGATATGATGAAAATAAGTATCAACAACAGATGGTTTGCCTGCCTCTTTACCACAAGAATCCACAGAAAATACCTGCGCTAAAAATAAACTGAAGAATATTAATATTAATGGAGAAGACAAAAAAAATTCATCTAAAAAGAATATTTTATAATAATTATGTCTTTTTATTTAATAAATTCTAGTTGTCTTTTTTATTATGAACACATTAAAAAAAATGCATGCACAGATATATACATAAGTGCATACAAAGGAATCAAACTTTATATCAACATTTAAAACCGTCTACACAATTTAATTCACGTTTCTGTGCTCATTACACATCATCAGAACTGAATGGTCTTGTAGTTGTGCACTTGAGCACAAAAACATGAATTAATTTGTGTAGACTGTTTAAATGTTTATATAAAGTTTATTTATAAAGCTCTAGCTTGTATTGAGCACTTTTGGAAATACTTATATAAAAGTCAATCGGGTTCTTGCCTTTGAACCCATATAGCATTGCATCTGACAATGATATTTGGATTCTAACTGGCACTTTCTTCCTTTTTATCCATACGGCATATATAAAAAAAAAAGAGTAATTAGAATATCTTTCAAAAAATATTATTTAATAGGAAGTTTGATAGGCTGGGGCTATTTTGTTGTTTATGCTCGAAACAGCACCAGTCACTTACAAAATTGATAAAACTATTTTCTTCCATTTTTCTTTCACTTCTGATAATGTTTTCTTTAATTTAATTCTATACTTCAATAATACTCTCTCCCTCTTAGACAAGGTTAAAAAAAGAATCGCCTACTTAATAGGTCCCTCACTATCATCCAAGCTCCAGCCCCATCGCCATAATGTTGCATACCTGTGCTTGTTTTACAAATACTTCAATGGATTGTTCTCCGATGAACTGGCTACTCTGGTGCCCCCTCGACATAAATACACTAGACCCACTCAACAATCAGCTACATCCCATCCATTCACTGCGGAGGTCCCCAGATGCCGGAGAGCCTTCTACTCTAAGAGCTTCTTTCCTCGTGCTGCTGGCCTCTGGAACTCCCTCCCTGCTCCCTGTTTCCCCGACTATATCGACATGCAGAGGTTTAAAACTAATGTAAACGGACATCTTGCTACTCTGCTCCCAGCTTAGGATGACACCCCAAAACCTACACCCTAAGTCTCGGTAACCCAGTAGCAACTTGCCTTGTTTGAGGTGAAATTTGTTTAAAAAAAAAAATTTTTTTTTAATCAATTATTTTTCCTTACATCAACTTATGCTGATTGTTGTCAGTTTTGCATTCGTACTAATAACAATTTGAAAATAAATTCCTTTATTAACAATGAAAATAGTTTCTTAACTCATTAAAAACAACCTTTCAGTCTTCAGATTTACGTAGTAGGTTCCCCACGATATAGTTCGGCAATCTTTATTTATTCATACTGTTTTGGGATGTCAGCACTTGACAATAACATGTTATAAAGAAAAAATTGGGAAAAACTATATACATATATATTTATTCTATCTTCTCTTCTTCTATATAATAATATGAAGCCAGTCTATATCTCTTAACGTTTGTCATCGATAACTTTGATAAATCGATGTTTGATTCTGACTAGCCAATTATTCGTTTGTTATCCTTACACTATGTTCTTTACAATAAAAATGTACTTCGATTCACTTTCTTTCGCTAGGATACTGTTACAATGAAGGCATTTTTCGATATTTAGTTTAATTTAGTTAATTTAGTTTTTTTTGTGAAAATTCAAATACTTCAGATGTTTGTGAAATTTTAACGATAGGTATTAGACGTCAAAACCCTTTAAGATTAAGACTTAAACTTGAGACATTTTCTAGAATCAAAATCATGTCATGGATTTTGATCAAAATTGGAATAAGTATTCTAGATACAAGATTTAGTATCATTCTATCTTGAGTTTAATCATCGTTAATAGACATAATAGCAGTGCGAAACTGTTCTGTTCAGGGAATTTAATTTACCCATCTTGGGACGGGTATTCTTATAGTGTGTGTATATATATATATATATACATACTCATCCTGTCTCCACAGCATTTCATTTCATGATAAATTGTGTATTTTATCCTTATATATATATATTTAAGGAAAAGTTTATGTTAAATAACTTTAACTATTGCCATATTTCAAGATTACATAACACAATTTTTTTATTAATAAATATTATGAATCCCTAGGATATACTAAATACTCCAGATTAAATTAAGCTCAATGGTTAACACGTTAAGTCAAACAGAGCCTACATATTTTAATCCAGTAGATTACAAAATTTAAAACAATTACTATTTTGTAACCATGCTCCAAAAATAAACACTCAAAGATGCTTATCCATATGTACACATGATGAGTGTTGACTATTGGATCATAATTACAAAATTGTAATTATGTTGTGTGTGTGTGTATATATATATATATATATATATAGTCTCGGAAGTTTCTGAACCATTAAAACTATATTAAAAAAAAAACTTAAAAAAAACAAAACTTTTAGTCCCAAGTCTTTCACTGGAAAATCATTCATGTAAGTCAATTTATTTTTTACAGTTATTATATTAGTTAGTTTCTAACACTATTTTAAGGGATCATCAGTTGTTTACCATGAAAAACTGTTTCGGGAATTTAAAAACAAGACAGTATTTAATTTCATGGCTTCCCAGCAGAGTTGATCAGACCCCACTTCCCTTAAAAGACAAAAACATAAACGTTCCTTATACTAAATCTACGTTTTGTTCCATATAAATGTTTTGCTAACTTATATTAGTTATTTAAAAAAAAAAAAAATAAATAAAAAAATTTCCCTTACCTGTGCTGTTCGTCTGACTAATTAAATTTACCCGTTACTTACAAAAATATATATATATATATATATATATATATATATATATATATAACCAATGTTATTTATAAGTTTAAATGGCCTTTGGGAGAATCTAACTCCTATAATAATAAAGCTAATAGCTACATTGGTTTTACAATCACTACCCTATCCCGCTGCCTCACCATGCATCTTGTCTACTCTTGCTCAATTTACCAACATCTACAACAACATAACTGCCATTCCTCTGATTTAAGACAAATTCTATTTAATAACACTAAAATTATACATTCCAAAACCAATTAAAAATAATTCAAAATACTGGAAGCTATCTACATAAAAACACAACAACCTAAAATTAATAACATCACATATGAAACCAATGGTAACATTTTAAAATGCTTAACGTAATGCCATTGTGTTTAGTGATGCTATCCAGCGTTGCTGAATTTAAATTGTCAACGACTTCCCTGGGACAATGCCGAAACACGTTTTATGCGCATTTCTCCGCTGTCTTTTTAAAATTCTCTTCTTCCTTCAGCTTTTTTGTTCATTTGCGTTTGACACCTGAGGATGATTCGACGAAGAATCGAAAACGTTAGTGAATACAAAAAAGACCATCAGAAAAATTGAAAAAATAAAAAAGGTATTACAGACGAATTGTGTTATTTTTAACAATGTTTGCATATATATATATTTGTGAGTTCTTATAATATACATTTAGGTATACAATCCTTATAATCTCGGAAATTGTTTCAAATTGTAAGCTCAATGAAGTTGTGTTACAAGCATCAGAGTTTTTAGTTACATTCCATGACCAAAGTAAAAATGAATCAATAACCAAAAACCTTTATTTTTTCAATTTCCTTATTTTCTGATTTCGACGAATACCTGTATTTTTCCTTCATCGTACAATCAAAATTTATGTGTATTTTTTATTGTTTTATCTATTTTCATTTCTTACACGCATTTCACAGCTCAATTAAGAAAAATACATAGTCTTTAGTTTAAAATCGTTGATCATCAGAAAAATTGTAAACTTTTGATGTGAGTTTTTTAATACCTTTTAACTTACCGTTTTTATATATACACTAGCAAAATAAATATATATATATATACATATATACATATATACATACAAATAAATACACATTGGTCTTCATTATATAGCAGAGGGTTATTATTTTTATTATTCTTATATAGATATAGACTTATTATTTTGCCTGGTTTCTTCCAACTTTGTTTAGTGACGTCATTCATTATGCACGGAGAAAAACAAGATAATAAGCAACGTCCATAAAGGTTTAGTAGTATATAAATATATATACTTTGTATGTGTCACATGTTATCTATCGCTCGATTTAAAAAAACCCACAAAAAACGCTGATATCTGTACCTCTAATTCTCTAAATAGCAATTGAGAATACAATTTGAGAGCAAAATCAGAAAGAACATAAGAATGACAAGTTCTATCAAAATTGATCCCAAACTCGAGAACGGTGGAGAAATTACAAAATTTCTTGTTGTGAATTGGTTCGTTATACCAAGTATTTTTTCCATATAATGATGTCAATTTTGAACCCCAAATTTCTGAGCTTTAAATTCTCATAACTTTTGAACCACTAAG
>OY744523.1:9050695-9053195 GCA_963556195.1 Sepiola atlantica
ATTAGAGATTTTATTTTTAACCTGATTAGGCAATGTATGAACATTAGAAAAGAAAATCTAATCTATGCAGTAGATTTAGTTTTTCAAATCTTTTTTGTCAATAAATTACCAATAGAAATCCTATTAGTTTGAAGATCTCAATTATTTAGCCCTCATTCTACTTTCTAGTAAAGTAGTTAAACCTAAGGATTCCCATCTATTTTTTATAACCGAGATCCTTTATTCCTTTTATTAGTGTAGTCAGCTGTATACATCTTCTATACAGCACAATAAAATTGTGTCAGATTGATAAATAAACAAAAAAAAATGTAAGTTTTTTTGTTTCTCAATTCCAAATCTTTAATTTTACAAACTGTTAAAATTTAAAAAATGTAAATTTTAGTTAATTATTTTATTGTGATTTCATTGATTTTTTTGATTTTTTATATCTAAACAGAAAGAAAGTTATGCAAACAAGTCTGATTTAATAATATAAGGATCTTATAATAAATATAAGAATTTAAAAAAAAAGCGAGACTTGGAGAGAGAAAAAATTGTTTATAATGGGCAAATGTTAATTGCTGACGATCGGAAAATAAACAACTTGAATATGAAAAAACATTAAAAAAATGCAAATGTTGACATTTTCTTTCTCTTCAATAAATCTTTAGGAATCGAGCTGAAAATTAAAAAAGAAAAGTGTATCTTTGCTTATCCTAGATTTTTGTTTTATCAACGTTTTTACTATTGAAAAGATGCATTGATATCTGAAAATGGAAAAGATTTGAAGAATGCCAGAACATTATAAGCATAGCAAACACAGTTCTAATAAAGTTTAATCAAAATTGGTCTTGTGAAAGTTTAGCATTCAAAACGCTTCATAATTTCAATGACAAAATAGTCCATTAAAATAAATATATACAAAATATTATAAGTACTTTTTTTGGAAATGCGGTTAATTTTGCCTAATTTTATATAAATCGATTCAATAAATAATTAATAATTATTAAATGCATTTCTTTTCTTTATAAAAAATGTCTACATTGTTTTGATTCTTGTCATTCCATCTGAGAGGACCCAAAAAAGGGGGCCTTAACACAAAAAAAATTAAAAAACTCACCCAAACAAATACATGTTGCAATAAGTATCAAGAATGAACGTAACAGTTGGGGATATTACTTCCTTCATCTCATTGTTGTTGCAATTAATGATAGGGTCCGACGTTTCCGAAGATGTAATGCATTGACCCCCATCCAGCTGACATTCGAGGTATTTTATAATCCGTGTAAGTTCCTCCTCCGAAACGGAGAAAGTATTGTAGCTGTCCCTGTCAGGGTTCTCTTTCCACAGCTCATTACTGAGACAATCTATGAAAGAGAAGCGGCTCAGACTGTGGGTCAAACTCCGAGTGTCCGTACAAGACGACTCACAGGATGACACCGAACAGCGCTTAGAGCGCCATCGAAAAAGGTCAATCTTGGTTTCCAATGACAGGGCGATCGGATAGAAGGGATGCAGCGGAATCTCTTCTTCGACATGGTCCATTTCCACATAGACCCAGCTAGAACGCACAGTGGATCCATCACTATCTGACCGATCCCAGGTCCCCACAGAGTTAGGGTTGCTACCACTGCCGTTGCTATTGCTGCTGTTCCGGCGATAACTGGCTTTTCGCAGAGCAGCGCTGCTCCGTTGTAAAAGTGTCGAAGATGTAGCCGATGCCTTGGAAGCGACAAGTATTCCAAGCGCCATCTGTGGAAGAAATCACAGCCGGAGAGGTCCACGGCACCACCCAGTAGAAAATTCCGATGGATAAAAAAAATGTTTAGGGAGAGAGAGAGAGAGAGAGAGAGAGGGAGGGAACAGGTGGTCTCAAGCGTTAAGGTTGAATCAACACATTTCTCTCGCAGAGCTACGGGAAAAGAAGAATATCATGATTCCAGTAGTCCAGCATGGTGCCAAGCCGTCGTCCTACACCCGGCTGAGATAAAAAAGGAGTGAGAGAAAGAGCTTTTCTTTTGGTTTCTCTTAGTGCGTTTTTTTTTTTTTCATTGATCTTTTGTTTTATATGATGCCCGTTGTCTTTCTTTGGCCAGTCGATCGTTTCATTATGAATTATCTTCATCCATAGCAGCGAGTCAAAGTGTGCTTACTCAAAGTGTAATGAATAGCAGAGAAAGAGAGAGTGTAGTCGGCTGCCTGCTGCATGGCAAGTCACTGCCTGACTGCTTGTACGCACGCTCTCTCTCTCTCTCTTGTATGCGTGTTGCTTTTTCTGTAGCAGCCAGGCGAGTGAGAGGGTGGGGGTGCGACCGATAAAGAGGGAGAAAAGACTTATGGAATGCTGCTGCTGCTGCTGCTTCCCTTAACCCTCACGACAATGACACTAGATGAACAGAACTAGTAAGAGAGACGGGCCCGTGTATAGGCTTGGGGCAGGCAAGAAAAAGATGCACACCACATCTCATTTCAACATATACTTGGGCCAGCTAGTTTCGTATCGATCCATTATGGTATTGGG
>OY744523.1:9056418-9071418 GCA_963556195.1 Sepiola atlantica
AGAAAGAGAGAGAGAGAAAGAGAGAGAGAAAGAGAGAGAAAGAGAGAGAGAAAAAGAGAGAGAGAGAGAGAGAGAGAGAGAGAGAGAGAGAGAAAGAGAGAGAGAGAGAGAGAAAGAGAAAGAGAAAGAGAGAGAAAGAGAGAGAGAGAGAAAGAGAGAGAGAGAAAGAGGAAGAGAAAGAGAGAGAAAGAGAGAAAGAGAGAGAGAGAAAGAAGTACAGATAGACATACTTGTGACCCATTTATCACTATTTCTTCCATTTTGATTTCATTTGAAAATTCATAAATTGTGACGTCACTAAAACTGATAAGCCTCTTTACTTTTATAGATTCCTTATGGATAATATAAAAGTCAAGATACTTATTATTTTGCCATCTAATTTACATATGTGTTTGTGGTGTGTCCAGGCACACATATGTAAATTAGATAACTATGCTGAAAACAGAGTCACTCTTTCTCTAAATACTCACAGAGACATTAAGAAATATTAGAGAGTGGTTGAATCAACAGAGTGAGAAAGGGGCAAGAGAAATACATAGATAGCTAAGTAATAAATGGGTAACTTGTTCAGTTAATTACAAATTACAATTAATAGAACAATTAAAACAGTAATTTTTTTCCCAAACAATCCCAGCTAGTATATTTCAGCATGTATTTTATGTGATTAAAGTATATTGGAAAAATCCTGAGAGAAACAGACATTGACTCAGCATTAGTATATATATATATATATATTTATTTATATATATATATATATATATATATATATTTATTTGTTTGTACAGAAAAATTAGTACAACATTAGTACCGTCGGTTTCAAGCTCAGAAGGACTTAACCATCCGGCTCTCTTCAGCTTATGTTGTTACCTGTTACAGAAATGTGAATTCACGTATCACTCTCGTTTGGATGTGGTATTTGCTTTAGAACGTTTATGTATATTTGTTTAAAATTTGTGTTAGGGAAGGAAATGTGAGACTATAAAATGTAATAAGGTTTGAAAAAGGGGGGGGGGGGGTGAAATGTAACAGTTGAGATTTAAAATTGAAAAAAATTTTAAAATATAAAAATTTTTTTAATATTTCTATCCTATCATTCATATATATATATATATGATAATTTTTATTTACACAGACATGTACGAAATCTGCGACACTGGCATGTCGATGTTATCGATCAACAGTTACTATAAACTGAGATCTCATCAGGCAGAGTTAGAATCCGATCACAACCTCAGATCATATTTGGGAAGAACCGCACCATCCATACCTCCACTGGAAGGGCACGGAGAGTACTGAAATCCTGAGGAGGCTTATTGTCACTCAAATTCCAAAGAAAGCCATCAGCAAAAACAATGGTAAACGGCTGTTTTAAGAACAAAACAGGATTTGCAATAGTGATTGAAAGAAGTAGAGAATATTGGAAATCTGGAGAAACTTATCACTTTAACTCCAGGAAGCACCAACTGTTTTTTTTTCCAGTGAGCGACCACTGGTAATTGCCCATTGGTGGGTGGTTTTGTTTTGCGGTATATCAACTATTTCAGTCATTTAATGTCGAATCAAGCTATTTGGGTATAGATTTCTATGTTTTTAGTTCTTAATTCATGGTATGCATTCATTTCAATTTACCATTTTTCTTTTTTTTTTTTAACATAATTCACCCCAAACAAGGCAGGACGCCACTGTAGACGTAAGGGGCTACTGAAAAAAAGGGTGAAAGTTTTTTTTTCTTTGGGGGGGGGGGGGGGGGGTCAACCTAAATTGGGAGCTGTTTACAATAGTTTTAAATTTCTGCATGTCAGTACCGTCAGGAAAACAGGGAGCAGGGAGGGGGTTCCAGAGTTCAGCAGCACGAGGAAAGAAGATGTTGGGGTAGAGAGCTCTCCAGCATCTGGGGACCTCCACAGTGAATGAATGGGATTTGGCAGATTGTCGGGTTGGTCTAATGAATTTGTGTCGTGTGGGCACTAGAGCAGCAAGTTCATCAGAGCACAATTGATACAAGTTTGTGTTAATGTCAATCGGCATTGACAGCGATTAATGCTCAGGTTTTTAGATTTGTCTGTTTTTAGGAAGGAAATTATTCTATTTTAGTTTTTTAAACAGTTCCTTCATGTTGCTTGTACAATAAAAACGTTTTCTGATAAGGATAAGATCGACACATTCAGTTAAAGTATATTTTACCATGTATTCAGTTAAAGTATATTTTACCATGTATTCAGTTAAAGTATATTTTACCATGTATACAGTTAAAGTATATTTTACCATGTATACAGTTAAAGTATATTTTACCATGTATTCAGTTAAAGTATATTTTACCATGTATTCAGTTAAAGTATATTTTACCATGTATTCAGTTACAGTATATTTTACCATGTATTCAGTTAAAGTATATTTTACCATGTATTCAGTTAAAGTATATTTTACCATGTATTCAGTTAAAGTATATTTTACCATGTATTCAGTTAAAGTATATTTTACCATGTATTCAGTTAAAGTATATTTTACCATGTATTCAGTTAAAGTATATTTTACCATGTATTCAGTTACAGTATATTTTACCATGTATACAGTCTGGTACGCACGACATATTGGTTGTTGTTGTTGTTGTCGTGCTTTAACAGAGTATTGATTTACTCCTCTCCAGGAGTTAGGCACAAGGCCAGTTTTTATCTTACTCCCACAAGTAAGATGTGACCCAAGGTCGGGTCGGGAAAGTGGGATTTAAAAATTGCCTGGGCAGCCCCGTCGGCATTCCCCGGTAGGGGCGCCTCAGGCAGTAAGCAATAAACTTACTCCTCCGCAAAGAGGGGAGATGAAGCCTGAGAGGGTGGACCTCCTAGAACTGCACAGGACAGACCCATAGACCGACGTAAATCAAGCCCCGAAGGCCAAGACAATACCAGTCTATGGGGTGCAGTATCCATCGGAACAGATACTACACTTTGATCTTAGCCAAAAGGCCAAGAACAAGTCGTGCTTTAACAGAGTAGGAATGTGCTATCCTTGTATATAACAAATCTGGATATCAGTTCTTCTTCTCGTTTTTTGCCTTGAAGCTGTTTTCATTCTCCAATGTAGGTTTAATTTCCAGTAATTTAGGTTTATTGCTGTTCCAGTGTTGTTGTCTCAGCTGCAGAGAATATTTATTTATATTCATTTTTAATTCTGTATGTCGGATTTTTTTTTAAACGTGTGCGAGTAAGTAATAATGGCCAGCAATTAAATGATGAAAAGAGGATGAAGACATGAACCAAATGAAAAAACGAAACAAAAAATTTAAAATAGAAAAAAAAAACAGATTTTTTGCTGAATTGTAAGCATAACAAATTTGAAAAAGAAATAATAACTAGCAGGACCCGTGTAAATTACACGAAATGTTGTTTTCAATACTAATTATCTTGTTCCGACCTATACATATTTGAATAAAATAAGATTTGACTTGTATATTTATTTTTAAAAATGAACAATACATGAAACAATTTACAAAACTACTTTATATACAATATTTCTAGTGAAGGTAATATTTCGACGACTAAACCTTACTTTGTAAATGATTTAGATTAAATTAAATTTGGCTCCAATTCATGAGTAGCATACAAAGATTCGGAAGGTCGTTGCTTTTCATGTAAGCGTGACACACAAAATAACACACCCGCTATCGTATTAATATGTCTTCCCGGTCGTCCGCTCCATACCTCCCCTCATTCGATGTAGAACAAAAAGATCTTAGAGGTTGGTTGGGATCAAACTAAAAACCAGTCAGGCGGACATAAAAAAACGACGTCAAAATCCTACGTCGCTAACCGTTGCACAAAATACTTGAAAATATTACGAAAATTAGGTGACTTGAATGCTTTTCCAAATCTAGGTGCGGCACGCATGCGCAGAGCTTTTGATGTAAGAGTGACACACGAACACACACACTATCGTATTAATATATAACTAGCGGGACCCGTGTAAATTACACAGAATCTTTTTAATTTTAAAATTTTTATTTTAACTTACACCGTGTTGTGTTCGTTTTTTTTATTATTTCTTGAAAATAAAACTGAAAAAGTTGACGAAGTTATCGTCTGCCACACTGACCCTAACTCTAACGACGGGGTCAAAGTTAGCGCGGGTCCTAATGTAACAAAGCACCCTCTATTTGTTAGTTACACTTCCTTTATTATGACCCCCCCTTCTAGATAAGAGTGAACTATTTTTTTTAAATGGTAACTCGTGTATGATGGACACTGCGTATATCTACTAAAAAAGGTTGATATGCCATCCGTTAAAAAAAAATAATAATAATACTGGCCCTCTCTACAACAAGAAAACGTAATTAAATAGACAATGCCCTTAAAAACGCCAAAATAAAAAACAAAAAATAGTTTTAAGTTTAAAGCAACACAAAAAAGTACTTTTTAACCAGGTGAGTAGCATACAAAGATTCGGAAGGTCGTTGCTTTCGATGTAAGCATGACACACAAAATCACACATGCTATTGTATTAATATGTGTCTTCCCGGTCGTCCCCTCCCTACCTCTCTTCCCCTTCCCCTTAAAATGTAGAAAAAAAAATCTTTGAGGTTGGTTGGGATCGAACTATAAACCAGTCGGGCCGAAGTCAAAAATACTACGTCGCTAACCGTTACGCCAGAGGGAAATACTTCAAAATGGTTTGAAAATAAAGCGAGTTGACTGTTTTTTAAAATCTAGGTGCGGCACGCATGCGCAGAGCTTTTGATGTAAGCGTGACACACGAACAGACACGCTATCGTATTAATATATAATAATATTATTTTCATGATTGCTTCATTTTCTATGATTTTTCTATTTAAAAGCGTTTTGAATTGGTTAACAATTAAAATGTTGAATCACTTAAAAGATTACATTTTATATTGATTTTCTTGTATTGCATTTAATTGACTGCAGTTAAAAGAAAACATTATAATCAAATGAATTTGGAAGACGAGAAAAAATGTGTGCATGGGGGAACGGGGGTTATCAAATTCTTACGTATAATAGGAAAATATTAATATAACAAAAACAGAAATATTCTTAAAATGGGTTCATTCAATCTACACGATTAGCAGAGAAAATGTTATTTAACAACTAAGCGTGACAGACCAACCAACACTGAAAGCTTATTATATAGATGCTTGGGTACATCGAAAAAAAGATGCATCCATTTAATATGCGCGTTGGACAATGAAAATGATATTTAAAACTGAAACCTGACAGACCGTGCAGAGATAAGTTGGTTCTTTATAGTCTTTCGATTATTCGG
The DNA here is from genome assembly GCA_963556195.1 of Sepiola atlantica. Lineage (NCBI taxonomy): Eukaryota > Metazoa > Mollusca > Cephalopoda > Sepiida > Sepiolidae > Sepiola > Sepiola atlantica. The sequence continues at coordinate 9,061,693 of OY744523.1, forward strand.
AATACTGTTTTCATCTTGAATATATTCTGTTAATGGCACATCAGGGTTTTTCTTGTCATGACAGGAATAAAAATTCTGTAGAAAGATTTTCTTTGTATTTTAATTTACAAAGTAGAAATAATATATCAACCAACCAAAGCCGTGTAAAAAAAAAAAACATCCAGTTGCCAAGTTTGGAAACAGATTTTAAAATAACCCCAATTGATTCCTAACTTCTGCAAAAATTGCCAACTTTCAATTGGTTCACATCCGGCATGTCAAACTTGCAGCCGTTTGCAAGTACCCACCACCTGTCCAAGAGATCAGATCCCCAAATACTTCAAAGCAATCAAAACCATATTTCTATGTTAAAAAGTGTGTGTAAATATAGATTGCACAACTGAAGTTATGGACTTAGGAAAGTGATAATTGTGTGAAATTAAGCTCCAATTAGAGCAGGCATGTTAAACACGTGACTCTTTGCAAAATACTTGCGGCTTGCATAAAAGATGGCGTAATTGTTTAACAGCTAAAATTGCAGTTTTTATTATTTAAACTAGATAAACATGTTGGCACTTATTCAAAATATCCGATTACACTTAAAACAATGCATTTCACATTTTATGTCTCTCGAAAGTAGAAAAGACACAAGAATACATTTGTGGGTACTCTTATAGATGATGCACCATGTTTCCGTGACTTCGCGTCGTCAACGTTCGGGAGTTGACGAGCTAAAAACTGCCAAACGCTAAATTGAAGACTGGCAGCCGATAAATAAAGAACGAACAAACAATAGCTAAACAACTTTTATTAATTCGATGTTTATTTTTGTTCCTTTTTGCCAAAGGAACCATTGTTATCAAATGTTTTTAAATAAAATGTGTTTTGTTTGTGCACCAGAAAGTTTTAAAAAATGCTTTTGTTTGATTTGTTAAGCAAATTTCTTTTTTTTTTATTTTTGTTTTTATTTTTTTACATTTTTTACATTTAAAAAATTTTTTTTTACAAAAACTCAATTAGTCCTTCAGGAGATTCAACGAGCTGACAGATATTATAGAAATTAAATTTTTTTTTATTGAACGCGATTAATTTCTTCCAAAACTTATCGGCTGCTTGATTAATAGTTTCGTCAACTCTCGGGCGAGACTTGCCCGAATATTAACGACGCTAAGTCACGGAAACATGAGAGTACTCATATGCAAGTGTTGCCAGATTTTCACATTTTTCGAACCCACATGAATTAAAATTTCAGACAACTTGATAATTCAAATTAAACTGACAGTAATTTTTAGTGTACTATCGACAGAAATGATTATAAAAAAAAACAACATTGTACGTTTCTAAGTACAAACATATTCTGCAATAATTTTATTAAACGACTTAGTCGCATACGATTCATGACAACATAAATTAGCCCACATGTATGCCTGGTTTACAATAAAACAAGACTGCTTCCCTGCCGACTTCAACATGGTCATCTTAAAATCCAATGACAACAAATACTTGTCGAGCCATCCTGCCCATTCCACCCATCATTTTCAATCCTCTCATAGTAGTGTTCATCATCCATCTGACAATCTCATTAACACTTATCTTCGAGTGGCTTTTGGCCTTGGTAAGTGATGACTCCTTGGTATAAAAAACATGGTGGCAAGGCAGTGGTAAATCAAGGTTTAAAGAACAGATCAATAAACTGAAAACCAAAAAAGGGGCTCAATATTTTAGTGAATGATGAAGAGCAAAATAGTCATAACAAAATCCCTAATCCTATTGCAGCTTATCCCTTAATCTATCCCCGAATCAAATGATCCCTTCAAATAAATCCTCCGAAATTGCCCCTAGTAAGTCTAAACATTTAACATATCCTAAAACAAAGCATGTGCAGGTATTTCTTTTTAATCTGCTGAAAAATGTGACATTAAATAACTTTGAACCTGATTAGAGAACAATGCACACAATAAAAGTAGGGATACATTTTAAATAGAATTATCTTTGAATAGAAGAGAAATAGTTTCAAGTCCCAGCATTATTTATGCTTAATTAGCCGAGAGATCATTTTATTGCCGTAAATGCCTATAATCTATTTTGATCAATGGATTTCTGAATTATTAGGTCATCTGTCCGGAGCTGATAGTAAGCGAGGTTGTCTAACGGCACTAAATAATATTCATCTAACTGAATAAATGCGGAAGTTGGGCCCATTTCTCACACGAACGCTACAAACAATAGATGCACCATCTTTTTTATATACTGCTTATGTATATGCGATATCAGTCGCAAGATGTACTAATTTGTATATTCGTTTGGAAAAAAGACGAATTAATAATTAGTATTCATTAGTGTTTGAATAAATGCAACACTGTTTCGTGTTTACAACAAAGTTGCGAATGAAATGTTTATTATTAAAAAATTTTGTTTCAAGTATTCTATGTGACAGACTTTGTGAAGTGGTAGCAAGCCGGCAAAACCAGCTAGTATATATATATGTGTGTGTGTGTGTGTGTGTGTGTGTGTGTAAAGGAGTAAGGCTACCAACATTTGTAAAAAGGTTTTTTCAACATTTATTTATTAATTTGTTATTTTATCATTTTATAATTTTATATAACAGGTTTCAAGCGTGGTCTGCTCTCATCCATTTGAAGAAATGTCTTTCGATTTTGAAAGAGTGTTGTTTCATTTGAGGAAATGTGTTATTGTTTGGCGTTTCTGTGCATGTGTGGGTTTGCGGGTGTGTGTATGTATGTGTTTTGATATTTTTTGCTTCTCTGGGTCGTGTGTGTTGACAAAGTACGTGTGATTTTGACCTTTATTTTATCAGTCATTTCCATTTCTTGAAGTGTTTCAGGGTTTTCTTTTGAAATTTATTTTTTATGGCCCCGACGCTGCATTGGCTGTTGTGCTCGTGTGTGTGTGTGCATGCGTGCGGTTAGTTCTGAATATTGTACGTAGGTGAGCAACATACACACACAACACATACATAGGTGCATGGTTAGATAGAAAGGTAGAGAAAGGTTGATAGAAAAATAGGCGGATATATAGAAGTACATATGTATTCACACTCATTTTTGTATGCATGCATGCGCACACATACACCCGCGTGTCGCCCATACATTCTATGCATGTGGGGACCCACACGCACATATGTACGTGGGCTCCATCCATATATGTACGTGTGTGTGTGTGTGTGTCAGACCTAAATAATATGTGTGTGTACCTGCCCTAAATAGCAATGAATCGGTCAAATCTATGTTTGATTCTGACTAGCTAGTTATGTTTCACATTTATCACTGTCATTTACCAGAAAATTGAAATTCCAAGTGCTTTCATTATTTACATATTCTATCCGGTCCAATGATTATTTCAGTAATAGAAATTTACAGAGATTCACTATTTGTTACACAGAACAAATTCAAAATAGTGCCTACATTTCATGGGAAGGTACTTACTCAAAAAATTTTATTTTTATTTGCAAGACGCACACTTACTTTCAACAACAGACATTAACGATTTACTTGAATGTAAAAATTAAACCCAAATGACAATATACCATATGACACATTTAATTAAAAATATTCACTTAGCATTAGTTTCTGGTGGCATCACTCACAGAAAACCTGACAGCATTAGTAACGTATTGGAAATTAAGCTTTTCTCAAACCACACAACTGTTCATAGTAATCTTCAACAATCTACAATTACTCCTTGCAAAACCTACACCGCAAGTACCTGTCCGGCTGCCACCTTTGCAAAGAACTCTCCTTTCTTTCTCTGTGTACTTGGAACCAAACGGAACTTCCATGAACAGAGCTTTCTTTTCAAGAACTCCCCATCTGTGGAACACAATATCACAGGAGTGCTTCTCTTCTGACTACAACATAGTCGTCTTCAAGTTCAATGTCAACAAATATTTGTTGAACCGTCCTTTTAAGTAATCAAATCATCCATTTTTCTTAATCCTCTCATAGTATTCTTCTACATTCAATTGATGATCTCATTAACCCTTATTTGGACCTTGATAAGTGGGGACTCATTAATAAAATAAAAACTAGGAAAGATTGTTAAGCTTGGAAAATAGGTTTCCTCAAGAATTTGTCTGCAGATCTCAACTCGCAATTTACAGTTGCCTTCAGATAATAAACGTGAATCTTTCGACCGAGTGCAGAGTTACGTTTTCGAAACTCATAAAGCATTGTTTGCCTCAAATACTCTTTGGGTACTATCACCTTTTAAGAGCTTTCAAGAGTGAATTTTTTTATTATTCTATTTTATTTAATCCACTGGGGTAGCTCGCTCTCGTTCCGTCAGTCATGACCGGGTAGAAGTCTTAATCCGTAATTGTAGTCTTAGTATTGCCCGCACTGAGGATTGAACCGTCATCCTCCAGAAGACTCTCACTTAGGACTGATTATTACTTAGCACTTATATGCGTTTATGCGACAAGTCTTTATGAACTTCTAACCGGTCATGGCTAATGGAACGAAAGCAAGCAACTCCAAACATACAAATATAATCACATACAGACAACTACCCTTTATATAATAGATTAAAAATGTTATTGAAATTTTAAAACAAAAAACAAATAAAATGTGTGTGTTTGCTAGGTTTATTTTTTCGTTTTCAAATTAAAGCGGGAATTTACACATTTTAATATAAAAAAATTTAAACTTTGCAAAAAAAAAAAAAAAAAAATTACATGGACGCATGATGCAACGGATAAAGTTGTTGATTTATTATCAGTTTTAAATGACAGCCTTTGAGAGGTTGAAGGTTCGATCCTTACTACAGGTGATAATAACTAACAACACCATAATTAACTTTTCGATCCAGTCATGGCTGGCAGAACAAGAGCAATCTATCAATCTACCGCGATTCTGTGGATTAAATAAAGGTTCAGTTTGAAATCTCGTGCAGGTTACCGAATTCAACATAAAGATTCTCAAGTTTAAAAAATGCACCTGAAAAGTCTGAAGGTGACATTGGCTGAAACATGAAAATAAAAACCACGACAAGAACAGTAGTCCAAATAATCCAAATTATCAATTCTCATTTCAAAAAATTTCCGAACATAAAAACAGAACAATTTACAAGAGAGTAATCTCCTTTTCTCTTGATTGGTCCTAAAATAAGTATCCAGTGTTTACATTGAAAATTGATCCATACCTCGATAGTAGCATGTTAGTCCCAATATTGTTTGGCAAGAAACAATCCCCAGGGTACAACGATTCATTATTGGTATGGGATTTTGGAAGAGTAAAGTGCAAAAAGTAGACGGACGGATATCTATCTATTGATAGATTATTGTATAGAAAAGAGTAAACATTGGATTCAATTAGAAACAAGATTCTACATAAGTTTGTGACATTTTTTTCGGGATTAACAAAAGCTTTAAATCTGGGAGGAATTAAGGGATTATGCATTTTTGATGCTGCCAAATTATTTTAGACGATCAGATTTTATGGTCGATATCATAAACTATGAAAAATAGAATTCTAAAAGATGTGGAAAAAGTATATTTGGACGACGAAGCTATTGAGGTTGTTCAGAAGTTTTGCTACCTTGGTGATACCGTTGAAGCACAGGGAGGAGAGGAGGGGGTGCTAGTGTGATTGCAAGAATTAGGAGTGGATGGAGTAAATTCAGGGAATTTCTATCATTACTAACCAGCAGAGCGTTACCACTGTCAACCAAGGGAAGAGTCTATCAGGCATGTGTATGCAGTGTGATGACAGTGTGAGGACATGTGTTGCATGGAGAGAAATTATATGAGAATGACACAATGGATGTGTAATGTGAGTCTCAAAGACAGGCTTAGATCTGATTACTTTAGAGGAAGATTAAATCTGGACAGTATAGGGAGATGTGTGCAGAACAGGAGACTTTGATGGTATGGTCAGATTGGAAAAATGGCTCTAAGTTCTTGTGTTAGTAGATGTAGAACAGTTGAGGTAGTATGTTCAGTTTACAGGGAAAATCAAGCCAAACATGAGAGGAAGTGATAAGAATGGACTTGAGAGAAAGAGGGATAAAGACCTGGACAGAGATAGGTTAGTTTGAAAGTCAATGTATAAAAGCTGTTCAACACATGCCAGCATGTAAAAGAGACGTTAAAGTGAATATGATGATGACGATGTTTAATTTTGTCAATAAAATGCCAATATTTTCTTTAACAATTTTGAAGAATTCTCCTAGGTTGAACGTATGTGCACCTTTTTGACAGAAATGATCCAATTCTTTTGCAATGTTAGAATGCAAAAGACCGAAAAGCCGGCACGATAGATTCACAAGTGAAAACACTATAAAATAGCATCAGATAGGAGGAGAGCAAAATTCTTCATAGAAACCCCTAAACCCTTTGAACCCCTTTTTGTTTTGTTCCATGTAAATAGTGATTATCACTTTGAAAGTAATTATCGAAATGTTTAAGACAAGCTTTGTTCACCGACGATGGTTTCACTTTTTGCTCAACGAGGAAACCTCATTCGTGTTTAATTACAAAAAGGAAAGATTATTAAATGGTCTTCTTTGTTTACTCAGATTCAAGCTTAAGTCTGCAACAGCATTTTGTCGGCCTGTCACACTTAAGTTAAAAATAGCATTTTGTCGACCTGTCACACTTAAGTTAAAAATAGCATTTTGTCGGCCTGTCACACTTAAGTTAAAAATAGCATTTTGTCGGCCTGTCACACTTAAGTTAAAAATAGCATTTTGTCGGCCTGTCACACTTAAATTAAAAATAGCATTTTGTCGGCCTGTCACACTTAAATTAAAAATAGCTTTTTGTCGGCCTGTCACACTTAAGTTAAAAACATCATTTTATCAGTCATGATTTTAATGATTTATCACGCTTAAGTTTGAAATATAATTTCTATCCATCAGTCATGTTTAAGTTTGAAATAGCCTTTTTCATCTAAGGTGCTCTGTCGATCCATCAGCTGTTGGTCTGTCACTTAAACACGTTCTGTTGCTACACATGCACCTTAGGAACGGATCATTCGATGATTTTCGTTTCTCTAATCTCAATTCTTTGATTTTTCTCAAGTAAATGCAAAACAATGTCAATTGCAATTTTGTTTCTAAATGTAGAACGGAATTAAAAGCGAAAAGAAACAGAATAAAAGTTTGGATTCATTACAGAAACATTAGGAGTGTATCCCTTGAGGGGGGGGGACAACAATAATTCGGCAGATTGACGATGTTGACTTTAAAACCCTTGAAACAATGCATGTGCAACTAAAATTAATGTGCAACAACAATAAACAGTTAAATCGGAATTATCTTAACATTTAAATAACAATGCAGCTAACATTGACATTCACAAGTAGGAAAAAAAAACGGACGGATATTCTTAAAACACGTTCAATCTGCATCCTTAACGACAAACCAAAGACCAAAAGGAAAACACCATATTCAGCTTAATATCCATTTGACATGCTGGCATGTGTTGGACGGCTCTAAGAAATTGACTTCCAAACTAACCTATCTCTGGACAGGTCTTCACTGAGCCTTCTTTCTCTCAAATCCATCCTTATCACTTCCTCCCCTGTTTTCCTTGGCTTTCCCCTGTCAACTGATCCTGCTACCTCAACTGTTCTACAGTTAATGCAAGCACCTTCATTCATTCTTTCAATGTGACCGTACCAACAAAGTCTCCTGTTCTATGCACATCTCCCTATACTGTCTAGATTTAATCTTCCTCTTAGGTCATCAGATCTAAGTGTCTTTAAGACTAACTTTACATGTCCATTGTATCGATTCTCAAAATCATGTCTCTCCATGCAACACATATCCTCAACCCGCACTGGCCAGGTTTCACTTCCATACAAACTAAGCGTAACAAACTACTACTTCAAATTAAGCAGGACAGATTGATCGATAGACAGAGCCTCTTATTTTAGATACGTGGACGCACGTCTAAAATAAGCTGCACCCATTCAATCTTGACATTCAGTGATGAAAATGGCATTTCAAACTGAAATGTGAGAGTATCTTATAGAGATATGTGGACGTATCTTTAAAAAAAAAAACCAAAAAACGTAAGTGTATTGCCACCAAGATTAAAGTTTTCTTGATTGATGTGATTGTGAGACATACAAATATGAAATACTTATGAAGCTTGAAACATGTTTAAAACAATGCATCAATGTGGTTGTTCAGCCGATTGGGGGAGGGGGGGGGGAAACAATTGGAAAATATAAAATATAAAAACTGTTCTTTGTTATTTCACAAATAGAAATTCTATTAAATGTTACAAGAAAATTCTTAAACTATTCATACTTGTCATAAAAAAAAACTTGTATATAAATGTTGTATTATATAGTAACAATATAGACAAATTGCATAGTCGTGTGATAAAACAAATCTGCAAGAGCAAAAATATGTTCAAGACTAAAAGACAAGAAAAGTTGCATGTTTTTTTGTTGTTTTTGTTTTTTTATATCATTTTCACTGAACAAGAAAAAAATGAAACAAAGTAAAATAATGTCTTTACTTATTTCTCGGATTTATTTATATATATTTTTTTAATAAATTAATAAATTAATTAATAAATTAATTTTTTGCATGCATAAAGGAAGACATGGACACATATTTCTGGCTATGAGCAGTCATCAGCATGAGTACCCGGGCAGGTTTCTGAATAAAATACTTATATATATATATATATATATATATATATATATATATAATAAAGTATTTTATTTAAAAACTATACATTACAATGTCTGTTGGGTGTACCAGGGTTTCATCGATTTGGTATGTATAGTTTTTAAATAAAATACTTTACATTAGTTCTTGTAGAGCCTATGATTGAGCACTGTTGATTTTTTCAACTAACTTGTGATACATATATTATACTAAAACTATCAACATTTGTTTCCTTACGACTTTTTTCCTATATATTTTAATAACACAATATCTGCTAAAATATACCCTAGTTCTGGGATTGAGATATTTTTGAAAAAAATTGTTTTGATAATTGTGTTTTTTCTCTCTCTCTCTCTATGTATTTCTCTATGTTGATTCAAACACTAATGTTTCTTAATGTCTCTGTGAACATTTAGAGAAAGAGTGACTCTTTTCTTCGGCATTGACATCTAATTTACATTTCTGTACAAATAAATACATATGCAAATTAGATTTCAAAAATAATAAGTCGTTTTACTTCTATTTATATAATAATACTTCTAAATAATACTTCTAATAATAATAATAATAATACTTCTAATAATAATAATAATAATAATAATAATAATAATAATATAAACCAAAAAAGACATTTTTAATTATGAAGAAGAATGTCTTTAAAGATATGTCACTGTTTATGAATTTTCGAATCCAATCTAAGTATGATAAATAGTGGTGGTGGCTGTGACTCAACGGGTCACGAGTACGTCTAGTATACTATTAAAACTCTGTGGATCTTGCTTTGCTTGTCTCCATGCATTTAATGGCAGTAAGTCGAAGAATGTACGTATGTGAGGCCAATGAGTATTGGTGAATTGAATGAAAGAACCACCGAACGAACAGCCGTCTCAATAAGCAATTCAATCAGCTGTAATTACTATTTTCACCCTTTGTACTTTCAGAAGAAGAAGATTTTCTGTTACAATATTTAGATCTTTATATATATGAAATAAAATATGGAACTAAAAGTATACTTTTAGTAGATAGAACCTATAGTGAAATGGTTTAAGCTCAATATACGAAATAGAGCAATTAGAAAGATAAATGAAAGAGGGATAAACATGT